>QEPC01010037.1:330829-358068 GCA_003113815.1 Sphenodon punctatus | reverse complement strand
CTGGTGCCTGCTGGTGCCCACATCCTCCATCCCCCGAAGACCTGGGTGAACAGCCAGGTCTTACAGGCTCAGCGAAAAGCCATCAGACCCGGGGCCAGGCAAGCTTCCTCTGGGAGGGAGTTCCAAAGCCGCGGCCTGGCTACCGAGAACGCCCTCTCCATCGTGGCCCCCTATTTAACACGGGGGACCTCCAGGAAGGCGCCCCTGGCAGACCGCAGGGGCCGCCCTGGGGCACGGAAGGCGAGGCAGTCCCCAAGGTATGAGGGACCCAGACTGTATAGGGCTTTATAAACCAACATCAACACCTTGAATCTGGCTCAGTACACTGTAGGCAGCCAGTGCAGAGTGCGGAGCACAGGTGTAATATGGTCCCATCGCCTCGTCCCTGTAAGGAGACGGACCACTGCATTCTGCACTAGCTGCAGCCTCCAAATCAGAACCAGGGGAAGTCCCACGTAGAGCGCGTTGCAGTAGTCTAGCCTGGAGGTGATGAAGGCGTGATTAAGAGTGGCCAGGTCGGGCCTGGAGATGTATGGGCACAGCCTCCACACCAGATACAGCTGACAGAAGGCAGCTTTAGCCACTGTCTCCACCTACCGATCCAGATGGGGGCCCAGATCCAACACCACCCCCAGACTCCGAACCTGCTGGGCTATGGGAGGGCAGACCCCCCACCCACCAGAGGGGTCAGCACCTCCCCGGCCCTACCCACCACCATCACCTCTGTCTTATCAGGATTGAGCTTCAGTCTGCTCGGCCGCATCCAATCCACCACAGCCTCCAAATGTTGGGAAAGCAATGAGACAGCGGGACCTGGGTCGGTCAAAAATGAGAGGTACATCTGAGTATCATCAGCATATTGGTGTCAACGCACCCCGAACCCTCTCACGATCTCCCCCAGGGGCTACATATATACATTAAACAAAAGCAGAGACAGAATCGAACCCTGCGGAATACCGCAGGTCAAGGCCCGGGGGCTAGATGTTTCAGACCCCAGCACCACCCGCTGGCTTCTCCCCGAGAGGCTGTCTCTTATACACATCTAGATGTGTATAAGAGACAGCCGCAGGTCAAGGCCCGGGGGCTAGATGTTTCAGACCCCAGCACCACCCGCTGGCTTCTCCCCGAGAGGCATGAGCGGAACCACCCAAGGACAGTCCCGTCCAGACCCCCCAGGTCTCGCAGACGTCTCAGCAGCAGCCCATGGTCCACGGTATCAAAAGCGACAGAGATCTAGCAGGATCAAGAATGTAGAACATCCTGAATCCATCTCCCGGCAGAGATTGTCCACCATTGCCATCTCAGTGCCATAGCCAGGGTGGAACCCAGATTGAAAAGGGTCAAGGAAACCGATATGGTCTAGATGTGCCTGGAGCTGCAGAGCCACCGCCCATTCAATAACCTTCCCTAAAAAGGGAAGATTAGAGACAGGATGGTAACTGGCGAGTGCGTCCACATCCAGTGAAGGCTTCTTCAGCAGGGGGCGCACCACAGCCTCCTTGAGACTGGGCAACAGCCTCCACTGTCGAAGGGACGCATTAACCACCCTCGCCAGAACCGACCCCAATGTATCCCTGGAAGCTTTTACCAACCAGGATGGGCACAGATCTAATTCACGACTTGTGGCTCGAACAGACTCCAAGACATCCACCGCATCGGCCAGGGTCACTTCCTGAAACTCCTCCCAGAAAGATCGACCAGACGGTGCCTCCATAACCTCTCACTCCTCTTCTACTTCATCCAACCCTGCATCCCATCAGGGCCAGATAGGGAGTCCTTGGACTTGGGGGAGGGCAAGTGGAGGGTGAAGGTGCTGCTCCCATCATCGTCATCGTCGTCTCTGGCTAGCAGTTCGCTGAGGAGCACTGCTTCATGGGAAGAGCTGAGGGCAGGTGGATTAGGCTCAGTTTGGGCAGGCAGGGTCAGTGGGGATTTGCTGTCCATCTGCTCCTGGCCCAGGCAACTGTGCTCCCATGCATCTGGGATGCCACAATCATCTCATCTTTGTGGAGGAACAGGTCCAGCAGGTCATAGTAAGGGTCTGTTTACCTTCCATTGCTGGACATGAAGTTGCCATCGTGGATCTCTTTGTATCCACACCTCAAGTTCCTTGTCCACTGCCAACATTGAGTCATAGACCTATTGTATCCCATCTACACCATCTGCTCAGAAATAGCCTGAAATACATCTGCATTCCTATGGGTTTTCTTGAGCAGACTCTGGATGTTTTCATCACCCCACAGGGCAAGGAGTGCTCTGACCTCCTTCTCAGATGGGGCCTGTGATGTTGTGGTGCTTGGGGTGCTGGTACTTGCCTGTGGAAGACAGTACAGGAAGGATACTCATTAGTGGCCTCCCCTTGGCTGCTGGACCTGCCCACCCTCCGGGGGCCATGACCCTATCTGGCTGGACCAGCTCCTGTCTTCCATTGCCCATGACACTGCAACTGCTCCTCTGCAATCCCCAGGGATGTCCGTGAGTGCTAGCCTCCCTTCTCCTTTCAGGGTTCCAGTGTGGGGTCAACACATTTTTGGATTTTGGGTGTGTTCCTTTAAGGGCTGAGGTGGGGGCAGGGGAGCCAAGATGGCAGTACTCACTCAGGGAGCTGCTCTAGCCATTTGTTTTGCCGGCCTCTGTGATCCAGGTGGAACTGTGTTTGGCTGGGGCTCACAGGCCTGTTGATACAGACAGGTGTTCTGTGTTTGCCCCGGGTTTGGCCAGCTCCCTCGGTGAGGTGTGCTCCGGGATCTTCCAGAGTGCTGCCTGTGAGACTGCCCCAGAGCAGCTGCAGCCTGTTCTGCTTTGCACATCTGGCAGTCACTTTTCAGACGGACAGGTCAACCTGAGGGTGAAGTGGGCTGGTGTGGGCAAACATGGAGATGCTGTTCATCTTGTGACCCTCTTCTTTGTCTCCCCTGCCTTGTCCATTCCACATTGTAAGCTCCTTGGGGCAGGTACCTTTGTCTAATCACGACTGTGTAGTGCCAGGCATGTTACTTGTGCCATACAAATAAACAAGCAAATAAAAATGATAATTATAATAATAGTATCAAATTCACATCAACTCAAAACTCTTCCCTTGTAGGCAACAACTTCTACTTAATTGGTGTTGGTCGAGCTGACTGCACTGGCCCTGTTGCAGAAGTCCCTTTGGTATGTATATTGTATACAATGTCTCTGAAACATGAGATCGCATTATTGTTCCATGTGCCTAATCCAATAGTTTGAAATTATAGATTTGTAGGGCTGGAAGGGACCTGAAGGGTCATCTAGTTCTGCCTTCTGGTAGTATACCCTGTGTGTGCAGCATCACTGATAGATGGGTGTCCACCCTGTTTTTGAAAACACCCAGTGAAGAAGGTCCTACAACCTCCCAATCCCATTGTTGAGCTGTTCTTGCAGTTAGGAAGATTCCAAAAGCAATGTCATGTAGTATGACCTGGGCTTGCGCATTTACTGCCTGGAAGGCACCTGAAGGGTCATCTAGTCTTGCCCTCTGGTAAGATATCCTATGTGTGCAGCATCACTGATAGATGTTTGTCCACTCTGCGCCCGCCATCTCCAGGACTTTAAAAGAGCTGAAGGTGGCAGCTTGCAGTGACAGCTGAAGGCCAACGTCAAAGGCGACGGTTGTTTGAAGGCCATTCATGGGCCTGTTTGGGCATGGAGGTGTGTTTTAAATTGCTTTAAATTGCTTTTAGGATTGTTTGGTTTGAAGGGGTGGAGGGAATGGTTGGGTGGCAGGGGTATGTGTCCTGTGGGACAGGAAGGAGTTTAAATATGGAGGGTTGGGAGTGGGGTATGGTGCCATTACCCCCCTGTAAAAGTGGGGGGGCATGGGCAGGGGGGAAGAGGATGGGAGGAAGTGCTATGGCCTCCCTGTGAGGGATGTGTGCATGCATGGGGAAGGAGAATGGGGGAGGATGTGTGCAGAGGTGGAGAATTGTGTTGCATCCCCCCTGTGAGAGGGAGGGGTACAGGCGTAGGGGGTTGGAAGGATTTGAGGGGGGGGTTCACAACCCACCTGTAAGAGGGGGGTATGGACTGGGGCAGGGTTTCCTGCCTGCCTCCCTGGCCAACTTTTCTCTGGGGATGTCTGGCTTGGGGGAGGCCCTCCGGCTTCTTGTGGAGCTCAGGGAGAGTGGGTCTCTGAGGGGAAGAGTTACTGGGATGGCTGTGGAACCAATTGGGGTCGTGTTGGGCATGGGGAGGTATGGCGGGAGGATGGGGGGAAGGAAGAGTCATCATGGATACAGGGGCAGATGCTTGGTATTTGTTCCCCTGTCCTCCTCTCTCGGGATATTTGGGAGTTGAGGCCAGTGGAGCCACTGATCTGTTGCTGATGCTGCTTAATGCAAGGTCGGTGGCTAATAAAACATCTACCATCCATGATCTCTATCAGGATGAGGCTGCTGACCTTGTATGTATTACTGAGACCTGGCTGGACAAGGCTTCTGGACCTGTATTGGCCCAGATGGTGCTGGGTTGGTACTCAGTGCAGCATCAGTCTTCGATTGAGGGTGTGTGGAATGGTGATAAACTGTAAAGCCAATCTGATCTTTCAAAGGTATCCAGTGTCTGACTTGTTCACTATGGAGTGTGTCCACCTCGTGTTTGGGGACTGGGATAGATTGGGGATTCTGCTAGTGTACTGACCACCCCACTGCACAGCAGATTTCTTGACTGCTCCATCTGACCTGGTCTCAGAAGTGGTGTTGGGATCACCCACGCTTACTGTCTTGGGTGATTTCAACTTACACACTGGGGCCAGCCTTTTGGGGGTGGAACAGAAGTTCATGGCCACCATGACAACAATGGGCCTCTCCCAGGTAATACCTGGCCCAACACACAAGGCTGGATACATGTTGGACCTTATGTTTTGCACTGGTATGGAAACGGGTTCTGGTTATTGGAGGTGTTGCTATGACGCCATTGTCATGGTCGGACCATTACCTTCTGAAGGCACAGATCCCCACTCTCATTTGCCCCCATCAGGGTAGTGGACCAGTTTGGATGGTCTGCACCCAGAGACTAATGGATCCAATAGGATTCCAGAACTCTCTGGGGGATTTACCCACTGACCTTGACGGCCTCCTTGTTGATACCTTGGTTGATCTGTGGTCTGACATTTTGACCCAGGCTATTGACGTGGTGGCACCCAGGTGTCTGCTTCCTTCATGGGACTGCATCTATTTCTATGTTCTGTACAGCACCAGGTACATGGCTGGCGCTATATAAATGTTTATAATAATAATAATAATAATAATAATTAATGGCAGCAGGACAGGCCTCCCTGGTATACGGACGACCTAAGGCTGCTAAAATGAGAGGGTAGGCAGTTAGAGCACATGTGATGCTCGACTCATGCCAAGGCTGACCAACTGCAGCATAGACTGTTTTTGAAGGACTATGCGGTGGCTGTGGTGGTGGTGGCGACAAAGGAAAGCTTTCTTCACAGTCATCATAGCGTCTGCAATGTGCCGTCTAATGGAGCTTTTCCAGGTGGTGAATAGATTATTACATCCTGGCTGTCTCCACCTGGAGGTAGAGTCGTTAGCTGCCCATTGTTTTCCACCTACTTTGCAGACAAAGTCACTCGACTTAGACACTGCTAGTTTGAGTGCAGAGTCAGAGTTTGGGGTTGAGGAGGCCCGGTCTTGTCAAGTTTTGCTGGATCAGCTTCAATTAATCTCACCCTCCAATGGGGAAGATGTGCTTTGAAGAATGCAGACGACCAGTTGTGAATTAGATCCATGCCTGTCCTGGCTGGTGAAAGCCAGCTGGCAGACACTGGGGGCATTGCTGGCTGGGGTTTTCAGTTCTGCCCCTAGGGAGGGCACCTGATGGCCTCAAGACTGTCGTCTGTCCCCTGCTCAGGAAACCATCTCTTGCTGTTGACTCCCCCGCCAGCTATTGCCCTGTCCCTAACCTCCCCTTTTTAGGAAAGGTTATTTTGAGCAGGTGGTTGCCCTGCACCTCTAGGCACATCTCAATGCTATCAGTTTCCTGGACGTATGTCAGTCAGGTTTTCATCCTGGCCATGGCACTGAGATTCCACTTGTGGCCTTGGTTGATGATCTCCGCTTGGAAATCGACAGGGGGAATTGTACCTTGCTGATTTTGTTAGAACTTTCAGCAGCCTTTGATACTGTTGACCACAGGGTGTTGACACAGCTGTGGAACCTGGCTGGGGTGCATGGGATCACTCTTGAGGGGTTCCACTCATTCCTGGCTGGGAGTACCCAGAGAGTGGTGATGAGCATTGGCTTGTTATCTCATCAGGAGCTTCCATGTTGGGTCCCGCAGGGTTCCATCTTGTCCCCACTCTTGTTCAATGTGTATCTGAGTCCCCTGGGTGAGATTCTTCAGAGATTTGGAGTGAGGTGCCATCACCATGTGGATGACACCCACCTCTATTTCAAATTTTCATCTGACCCAGGTTCTGCAGTCTCAGTGCTTACCTGGTGCCTGGCTGCCATTGGGGACTGGATGTGGGCTAGCCGATTGAAGCTGAGTCTAGACAAGATTGTGGTGCTGATGCCTGGCCAGTCGTGTGACCTGGGAGAGGTGGGAACCCCTGTCATTGATGGGGTCTGGCCTCCTTTGGCCTTCAGCCTTAGGTTGCTCCTGGATCCACTGTTGCACCTAGATTGTCAGGTTGCAGTGGTGGCCAGGAGCACTTTTTACCAGCTTTGTCTGGTGAGAAGGCTGCAACCTTTTCTATCAGATTTAGATCTGGCCACCATCATCCATGCCTTCGTAACCTTGAGGCTACGCTACTGCAATGCTGTAGCATATTCTGCAAGACTGTTTTGAAGCTGCAGTTGGTGCAGAATGTGGCAGCTCATCTTCTGTCTGGGACAGGTCACAAGGAGCACATTCCACTGGTGCTCCAGAGTCTGCACTGGCTGCCAATAGCTTTTCGGGCAAGATTCAAGGTGTTGGTTTTAACCTATAAAGCCGTAAACAGCTTGGGCTCCAAGTATTTGAAAGACTGCTTCTTCCCCTATGTCCCATCGCAGCCTGTAAGGTCGGCTGGGGACACCCTCTTGCATGTGCCAACTACCCATGAAGTTGCTACAATGAGGGCACACAGGGGGGGGGCGGGCAGTCTCAGTTGCTGCCCCACAATTATGGAACTCCCTCCCCTTGGAGGTCCGCTTAAGCCCGAGCCTGTATGTCTTGGAGATGAACATCTCCTGTACATGGAGATATAAGACCTTCTTGTTTGGCCAAGCATTTGGCAGGCAGGAATAGGGTTGGTTGGGTTTCGGTAAGGCGTTTGGAGATGAGGATTGATGGGCAGTAGGTGGGGATAAAGGATGGGGTGAGTGGTTGGTTGGAGTGATGTTGAGGTTCTAAGAGATTTGAATGTGTTTTATGGTATTTTATATTTTTAATGTAAGCTGCCCTGAGTCTATGGAGAAGGGTGAGGTAAAAATGTGAAAATAAATATATAATAAATAAGTATTTTAATGAATAGATAAGTATCCTTCTTATATTAAATGGGGGTAAAGATCACCCCTTGACCTGAGTGCATAAATCCTCATGGCATTAGTATCTCCACTAAGGGTGCAGTCCCGTGCCTATTAAAATCAACTCCCATTGACTTTAATGGTGGAAAGTTGTCCTGTAAATGAAGTGTCCCCCATGAGCAAGCCTTTATATCAACTAAATCAATGTATGCTAAATGGAAAAGATTCAAACTAAGATAGATATTTTAAACTTATTTTATAACTCTGCTGCAAATCGTTGAGAATATATATGTTGTGGGCGTGATATATTTATACAAAGAATTTTGAGCACTGAAAGTGCTATAGAAATGAAAAATGTTAATAATAATGAAGAGATGGACAATTCATATACTATATTACAGTCTGATGGGTTCCTTTTTTCCACACTATATATATTGACTAATTATTATTAAAATTTTTGAAGTGTTTTACAATTAAGGCTGAAATGAGATCTCGGTAAACCAAGTAATTTCACTGAAATCCCACTATTTGTTCTGTTCAGCGATGAACCGAGCACCAGAATGTGCTCATCAAGTTCTCAGTGAGCAAAAAATGAGTAAACAACAACAACAAAAAACAAAACTGACAAACACCAGCTGGGATTGGTGGAGAGGGGAGTCCTCCCCAGTGCTCCCAGCTGGTGCTTGTCAATTTCAAAGCCCCCTTCCTCCCTTACGCCACCAAACAGCTATTTGTGTGTGTGTGTGTGTGTGTGTGAAGCTCGCAGGGAGGGGGAGGAGATGGAAGTAGGGAGCAGCCAGCAGCGACTGGGAGAGTAGGAGCCCCAGCCTGGAGGTGAGGTGAGACAGCCCAGCGAGCGCTGGTGTGGAGGGCAGGGAGCTTGAAGATGCTCACTCCCTACCCCTGGTCAGGCAAAAAACCAGCTGGGGTCAGATTATTTGGAAAGGTGTAGCCTTCCCAAGTCTACTTCACCTCTCGCCTCCACATCTCACAAAACAAGTGAACCATCCATAAGTTGTCTTTGTTTCTAGCCATTAGATGTGGAATACATAACCCATCAAATGGTGTCAGGTCCTATAACTGTTCTGTCTAGAGAAATAATATACAACAAAAGTCATGTCCGGTTACAGTTTGGCTAATGTTCTCTTCTGCTTTAGATGGGCTACGCAAACCCAGCTCAGTCAGCCGGTGGCATTCACACCCGACTCTTCTCACGAGCTTTCATTGTCGCCGAGCCTGATGATTTCAAAAGGGTGGTATTTGTTAGTGCTGAAATCGGCATGATGTCTCAAAGAGTCAGACTAGAGGTAAGAGGGGGGAAATTCTTTATATTTTGTGCTTCGTGATTTAAAAATATATCTCATACCATTATTATTAGAGTAATGCCTTTAGACTCAATTAAAATCAGGTCCTTCTTGTACAAGTAGCAAGGTGCATAGTCTTTACAAAGACTTTTGCTAGGTCTCTCATTAATGGAAAACCTTCAGTATGTTTGACACTTGGAACCCCCTGTAACATACCTCTCAGCAGTCCCTATTTAGGGCCCTTTTCACACAGACACTCTAACACGGATAAAATGGGTGTTGCGTTTTATTATACATGTTGCAGGGCATCCATAGAGCACACCTGCAGCCCTGCAACATGTATAATAAAATGCAACACCCATTTTATCTGTGTTAGAGTGTCTGTGTGAAAAGGGTCTAGGAGGGACAGTCTCTCTTTAGGTGCTGAATCCCACTGTCTCTCCTGCAAGGGGTCAAAGTCCATCTTCCGGGAGAGAGAGACAAAAACAACCAAACAAACTGTATTCAAGCTTCAGGAACCTCTTCCCTGGTTGCTTCCCAGGAAAAGCACTTAAGAGGACAATGGGCAGATGATGGAATGACAAGAAACTAAGAGGAATGACAAGAAGAAGATGGGCAAGGTGGATGACCTTGGCAGTGGAGTGTTGAATGAAACTGAAAGGGGCAAGGTGACAGTGGAGGAGCCAGTAAGAAGTAGGTTGCAATAGTCAGGGTGAGGGATGACTCGAGCATGTAGTAGGGTTTTGGCAGTGGAAGCTGTACGGAAGGGATAGATTTTAGTAATATTATGCTGTGAGAGGTGACAGGACTTAGCAACAGACTGGATCTGAGATGCAAATGAGAAGGAGGAGTCAATGATGAACCCCGGGCTATATGGCTGAGGGACAGGCTGGTTGGTGACACCATCAATGAAAACTTTGGAAAGTGAGAGGGAAAAGGAAGAGGAACATTTTTAGGAGTATACTGAGGAGATGAGGAGTCACTCTTGACCATATTAAGCTTGAGTTGATGGTGAGACATCCAAGCAGAGATATCGGAGAGAGAGGGTGAAAATAAATGTAACACTGGACCACTATGGTCTGTTGTGGCCTGCCTGGGTCTCACTGGGACATCTGTTTCTGGGCCACCAGATGTGGCCTCATTGCTGCCCTGGCCTTGGTCACCGGCTGGTCTGCAACTGATCCCCTGGAAGATTCTGGGCACACAGCCTGGGCCAAGGACCGCTGAGGTGGACCAGCACAGACCATAGTGGGCCAGCACATCTATTTCTGGCCCCATCCCCACTGGGGGTCGGGGTGTCATGGCAGCCCATGATTGGCCACCATGACTGCCCATCACGGTGGGGAGGGGGGCAGGGTGCTGGTGGTGGGACTTCCCAGCCACACATTTCTTCTGTTCCCCAGCTGGAATTAGGGAAGGGCTCACCGGCTGGCCTGGCTGGATGTGCTTTTGTTGTGTGCCCTGGTCCAGCCCTAAGGGTGGCGGCTGCCATTTTCCACACCCTCCGAGGCGTGGATGAGCAGCCATGGTGGCTGCACATTTATTTTCATCCAGAGTCGGTGATGCGAGACTGGATGGGGGGGGGGAAGAGAGAGAGAGAGAGAGAGAGGAGTGTCAGTCGCATACAGGTGATGTTAGAAGCTGTGGGATTCAATGCATTTGCCCAGTGATAGAATGTAAAGGGAAAAGAGAAGAGGGTCAAGGACACTGGATGATGTCCAATGGTAAAAACAAATACAAATATTTCAAATTATTCTAAGAATCATTATTAAAGCTCGAAACAAAATGTAATCCAATAGGAATTATTGTGGTGATTTCCATTCGTAGCACTCCGTTACAAGAGACTAAATTTGACCAAGAGGTACTTGCAGAGGGTTTGGAATGTAGTGGAGGAGAGCTGTACTGCTGATGGCCTAAAATAAATAAATTCAGTGAAGTGGCAGTGAACACATTTGCTTTTCTTCCTCAGAGCCACAGCTTAGTGACACAAATTCTGCCTTCAGTCCTAAATGAAAAGTGTCCCAGATCCATCCAGTGCATATTTTGGACAGCAGGCTGGATTTGAACAATTATGCTGTGGTATGCAGGATGAAAGGCAAAAATGTGTTCATTGTCACTTACCAAGCTTGTAACGCTTGATAAAGCTTTCAGGATAGCAGCTTTGGGATATCAGGAAACTGGAGTAGGGAAGATTATTCTTCACAAAATGTAGCACATTTAATTGGCTTAGGTTGGGGCTGGGGTAGGAGAGCAGTTCAACTGAAAAGGAAATTTTAGTTGGGGATTCCTCTGTGTGCATGAGCCGTGCTGGAAGGAGAGTACAATGCTCACTTCTGGCCCCACCCCTTTCTGGTGTGGGGGAAGGGCCACATTGGGGATGGATCATGGGGCCACAGGGTTTTTCCTGCCCCTTCGCAACATGGCCATGCCTCCTGTCTTAGCACCACAAAGTGCCAATGCAGGGTCTGCAACATGTGTTTTTCATAAGTGTCCTGGAAAAAATGTGTATCTGGCAATCATACTTACACACACCCCAGAGCCTTTTGAATGGGTTAGAAACAACTCAGCAATAGCAGTAAGAACATACAAACATATGTAGTGCCATACTGGGTCAGACCGATGGCCCATCAAGCCCAGCATTCTGTCTGTGACAGTAGCCAATCTCTGTCTCTTGGGAGAAGTACCAAGGAGGTCATAATGGGCAATCCATTCCCTGTTGTTCCAGCCCCCAACCATAAGAGATTACGTTCCCCAAACCTACTTGGCTAATAGCCATTAATGAACCGTATCCACCAAGAACTCATCCAATCCCTTTTTAAAACTAGCTACACTACCGGCTTTGACCACTTTCTCTGTCAGTAAGTTCCACAAATTAATTATGTGCTGAGTAAAAAAATACTTTCTCTTATTTGTTTTAACTTGGCTACCAATTAATTTCATGGAAATGTCCCCTTGTTCTAGTACTCTTAGAGAGGTTAAATAACTGCTCCCTATTCACGTGTTCCACATCACTCATGTTTTTATAAACTTCTATCATATCCCCTCTCAGTCATCTCTTCTCCAGGCTGGAGAGACCTAACCTATCAAGCCTCTCCTCATATGGGAGGTGTTCCATACCCGTGATCATTTTGGTTGCCCTTCTCTGTACCGTTTCTAGTTCTACTATGTCTTTTTTGGGGTGACCAGAACTGCACACAATCCTCCAGGTGTGGTCGTACCATAGATCTATATATAGAGGCATTATGATATTTTCAGTGTTATTAGCTATCCCTTTCCTAATGATTCCTAACATTCTGTTTGCTTTTCTTCTTGTAGGTATTAAAGAAATTGAAGAGTAAATATGGAGAGCTCTACAGAAAGGACAACGTTGTACTGAGTGGAACTCACACCCATTCAGGACCTGCAGGTTATTTGCAGTACACTTTGTATTTGATAACGGGAAAGGGACTTATCCAGTCGTCTCTTAATGCCATCGTCAATGGGATCATGAAGGTAGGAAGTGATCTATGTCATCAAGTTTTTCACTGAAATTCACTGCTGCCTATTGTAGGGGACAACCTGTAAGTCTTACAGTTGATTTCTTTTGCTAATATTCCAGAACTATGGCTGGGAAAGTTTCCCCTCACCCGCTCCTATTTCATAGAACTATCATCTTCTCATTTGAAGGCTGCAGTCTTCAAACGGTTTACTCCACAGTAGCCCCACTGATTTCAATAGGAATATCCCAGGTTAAGTGGTTTAAAGATCATGGGCAAAATGACCACTTCATTAGAAAGCTGCATAGTTTCTTTAGGAAACAAGGGTTTCCTCTTAGAATTTTGATCTACAGAAATTGCTTTGAGTGCTAACATCATACGCTACAGCTAACTCAAAAAGTAACAACCAGTCCCTGATAGTCTGGTAAATGGCAGCAAGCCCATTTCCCCTTACTCTGTGAGGGGATCAGATACAGAACTGTTATAAGAGTACTCCTTCATTACTACTGCAGTGACTATCCTTGCATTTTAAATTGCAGAGTATTGATATAGCACATCAGAATATGAAAAGAGGAAGAATTTTTATCAACAGAGGTTTGGTAGAACACAGCCAAATCAACCGAAGTCCTTTCTCGTACCAACAGAATCCAGAGTCTGAAAGAATCAGGTGAGTAAGAGGAAGAAGGGAAAGGTTTCAACTCTCCATAGTTTATTTGAAAACTTTGCCAATAAACGGGGAGTATGTATGGGATTGAGAAACTAAGGGCGTTTTTTACACGAGATGTTACCACGCAGATCCCCCCCAGTGGACACGTGTGGTAGTGCCCATGTAAAAGAGGGGGTGGGTGGGCACGCACTCCCATGACCTATGCACCCCCACCTACCTCCATTAATCTCCCTGCATGGAGAAACCTGGGAGATCCCAGGTTGCACCATGTGGGGGCATGGGTGGCTGGTGGGTGGATGGGTGTGCACACCGAGTGCATACCAATCTGCTGCTGCCTAAACCCTGCCCCAACTGCTGGAAGTGCATGTGCGCTTCACCGAGCACATGCCCCAGTCTGTTTAAAAACACCCTTAACTTTATGGTTCTATCGAAGAAAGTGGAGAGGAACTTAAACCAGCAAGTACAGAACAAAATATCTACCATGTCAGGGGACATCATCATCCACCATAATCACACCTTGGTTTGTAATCACAAACACTTTATTATTATTATTATTATTATTATTTATTATTAACAATACGAATACCAATAATAATTTATTATTATTTCTTTCCATTTAAGTGCAGAAAACTGAAATTTGATTGCAACTCTACATGTTGCCAATTATGGTTAACACACCTTACTTACCTCTCTTGCTTAGGGTTTAAAAGAGGACACTTATGAAAAATACATGGTGCAGGCTGCATTGACTTTAGTGCAGCCCTGCAACATGTATTTTTCATAAGCGTCCTCTTTTAAAGGGGAGGTATGGTAACCCTACTCTTGCTTTCTATGGTAGTTCTGCTGTTATCCGTGGTATCTTTCTGTGTAATGAATTTTTTGCTCTCTTATTTCATGTTTTGGTTTTAAAATGTTAAGCATTCCAGATACTATTTCTTTCTACTGGCATGGCTGATCTACATAACAACAAAAAATAAATAAATGGGAAATATATGGAATTATTGTGATTTATCTGAAAGGGCCCTTATGAATGTGACGATTACTGCTGGGGTGGGTAGAAAAGGGATTGCTTCCCAACTGTTATGGAACTCTATTCCAGTCCTAGTCACAGTATTTAATTTATAAAATAAAAATAATGAAGAGGCACCGGGTCTTAAGTTGTCCCCTGAAGTCCCAGTCCTTGATGCCAGCCATTTGAGGGGGGGGGGGGTAATTCAGGAGGACTGGTAGAGATGCCCTGCCAGACCCCACTACTCCACCAGCCTCCTTTCCTGCCTGCTTTCTTTGCCAGCCCCTCTTCATGGCTGGATGAAGACTGGTAAAGGTTACTTACCAGAGCAACACCATTCCTACTTATCCTCAGCAGCTCCAGCTCCTTCCCTATAAGGAGGGAGAAAGAAAGAGAGCGGGGGAGGCTGAGGCTGGTGCATTCCATTGGGAGGTTGGGTCATACAAACTAGCATCAGTGACAAAGGCTGGAAAAGGTGCTGGGGCTGAACCCTAACAAGCCCTGGCACAAATTACACCCATCCTGTTTGCAGCTGCCAGGGTTGGGAGTGTATTGATGATACGCTGTAATCAAGAAGGGAGCATTCTAGGTGTAAACAAACATGATGCTAGCTAGGGATGTGCGAACGTGGTTCGGGGTTTGGCCCAAACTTGAGGTGTTCAGCCCATCCGCGAACCCCCTGAACCCAAACTGCCCCTGCCAGAACCAACCAAACAAAGTTTGGGTTCCGAACCCATTCGGGTGGTGGGTGGGGGGAAGGGGGGGAACCCGGTTTTCCCTCCCTCCAGGCTGCACGGATGGAAGGGGTGCCAGAGCTCACCTCCGCACCCCCCGCCCACCCTGCGCAGTCTACTAGGCCTTCTGGGTCAGGTGACCTGGAAGGCCTAGTAGAGGCCTGAAGCACTCTGCAGCGCCACTGGAGCCAGCCCCGCTGCTGCCGCTGGAGCCAAAACCTGACCTACCTGGTGGTGCCAGGGCTCCAGCCCTGGGTCTGGTGGCAGTGGGGCTGGCTCCGGCGGCGGCAGCGGAGCGCTTCAGGCCTCTACTAGGCCTTCTGGGTCACCTGACCGGGAAGGCCTAGTATTGGCCCGAAGTGCTCTACAGCACCGCCGGACCCGAACCCACTGCTGCGGGACCCAGGGCTGGAGCCCTGGTGCCACCAGGTAGGGCGATCCCTGTGGTGGGGGATTTAAGAAAATTTTTTAGTAGGCTGTGGCGGGGGGGGGGGGGGAGGGGAGCTCCAGCGCCCCTTCTACCCGTGCAGCCTGGAGGGAGGGGAAACCAGGTTCCCTCCTGTCCCTGCCCCCCGCCCAAATGAGTTTGCCCCCCCAAAACAGGTTTGGGCCGAACAGCCAAACCCCGAATGGTTTCAGGGGGACCGAATCCCAAATGGGCTGAACCCTGAATCTCTGGGTGTTCGCATACCTTTAATGCTAGCTACCCACAAGTAGGTGTTTACCATCACATTTGCAAGGTGGCACAATCATTGATATAAGTAGTAGCTTTGGAGGAGTTACTGGCACTCACAATCTAAACTCTGGCACTCTGCAGCACACCAGGAGTGCTACTTCATGTTGGGCTGTTGCACATAGTTGTTTTCACAGTTGGAAGCTGTAGCAGAGAGAGAGATGGTCACCTCATTGCAGCTTCTCTGTCTCCCTCCTCTCCCCACAGCAACCTTTGGTTCTCCCATTCAGAGATGCAATTTTGGGGAGACAGAGTTGTCTTCCTGCTGCTACCCCTCCAAATGGAAGCACCAAAAGCAGTGGGAGGGAGGGGAGGGAGCTCCCCACTGGCTGTTTTCTGCGCTGTCATTGGGAGAGGCAGTGGCAGTGAGTTTCCCTGCTGGTTTCTCTCCGAATGGGAGGGCAGAAAGTGGTGGTGAGGAGCAGACCGCAGTGAGGTGGCTTCTCTATAGAAATCCAGAGCTGCCTTTCAGCTGCACTCCACTCCTTGCTGGCACTTTTGCTGCTGCCTCTCAGGCATTTGGTTGTGGGGAGCCAACTTGGGAGAAACCTCACTGTTGCTCTGCGGCAGCAACAGCAGCAGCAGCAGCAGCAGCAGCAGACGCTATGGTGGAGAGCAGACTGGGTCCATTCTGTGTCACAGCTTTTAACCCACTTTTCCCACCCACCAGTTTGGTGGGTGGTCACTGGCCACCTTACCAAGCAGTCACTTGTGAATATCAGCCACTCATAAGTTTTTTACACATGCAAAAAACCCTTGAGTAGCTAATTTTACATTTGTTTGCACTTTCTATTTCACAGCTTCTCTCTGCTTCTCATGGAAGGAGAATGCAAGTTAGAGCAATCTGAACAATCATACAGTGGATGCCCAGCAGCCCCATAGCTCCCCAGAACATGCTGAGCAAAAAAGGGCCTTCCATTTATCTTTACCCACCCCAACACATTCAATTTCTGCTCCAAGGGCAGCACCAAAATAATCAAGAATTCAGTCCCTTTCTGAATGTAAGATCAGTATTTAAAAAGGGCTTAAGAGGTGAACCTGGAAACTACAGACTGGTGAGCCTGTCATCAGTGTCCAGCAAACTGGTGAAAACCGTTGTTAAGAACAGAATTATTGGGCATACTGAGAAACATGACATAATGAGGAGAGTCAACATGGTTTTAGCAAAGGGCCGTTATTTCTTACTAATCTATTGGCATTTTTTGAGGGTGTAAATAAGCATGTGAACAGGGGTGAGTCAGTCAATATAGCATATCTGGTTTTTCAGGAAGCATTTGATAAGGTCCCTCATGAGAGACTCTTGAGGAAATTAAATAGTCATCGGATAGCACGCAGATTCCTATCATGGATCCATAACTGGTTGAAGGATAGGAAACAAAGGGTAGGACTAAACAGTCAGTTTTCCCAATGGAGAGAAGTAAATAGTGCAGTGCCCCAGGAATTTGTACTGGAAAAGGGAGTAAAGAGTGAGGTGACCAAATCTGCAGATGACACAAAATCCTCAGCTTAAAGTCAATGAGAATTTCATCATTGCTTTCACTGGCTTCTAGATTAAAGCTACAATAAATAAACCAATGCAGGATAAATTCAGTGACTTCAGAAGCTGTTTGCTATAGCTCCTTATACATGTAACATCATTCGCCATTAAAAGCAGAGTGGTCTCTAGTCATTCTTTTGTTTTACAAATTAACAGAGCTCTTCACATGTGATGACAGTGACTGTGCTCTAAATGTGATTTCTTTGTATTATTGTCCAGGTATTCCTCAAACACAGATAAAGAAATGGTGCTGCTGAAGATGGTGGATTTGAAAGGAGAAGACATAGGACTTCTCAGGTACAGAGTCCTGGCATGCAGTTTAATAAAACAATTTAAGATGAAAACGAGCACTGCTCAAGAATATGTCCTTTCTACCAAGTTAATACCAGTGGAGACTGGAATCTGGTTGCCTGGTGGCTGCTTGATGGTCAGCCTGAGCCAATGAGATTTGGTGATTTTTGCCAGTTAGTAGTCCCATGGTCCAAATCATGAAATCACTTTCAAAACTCGTCTCTTTATTGGTAATCCTGGTATAGAAGCCAGGAAAGAGAGGCCGTGAGCCTGAATGCCACCATTTTTCTTTTCCCACCTGTGCCAACAATGAAGGATGTTCTGGGGATCCCTGTATTGCCACTGGCCATACTGTACCTTCTTGCTGATAAACAGCAGACTTCAGTCTCCAGAACTTGTAATCAGGCTTTATTGGAAAATGCAGCTGTAAAGCTGGTTTAACCAGCCCACTCTCCAGTGCTTAATTTGCAAAAAATGAATTGCGGGGCCCAACCCTGCTTCAGAAGCCATACCGCCCAGCCCAGAACTTGTCAGGGAAGGGAAATGAAACTTCTTCTCCAGCTAGCTACTCAGCCACTGGACTAACCAGCCTTTCTATAGCTGAATAATATACAAAAGGAGTTCTTGCGATTTAATCTCATATGGGCAAGGGGTGGAGCTGGGAAGTCATGAACAAAAGCCAAATAAACCAACCAGGTTTTTTCTGGCTTTCCTTTCCATCCCTGAAATGGCCAATGTTGGCTTTTTCCTGGTCTTTCACATTTTGGGGTGCACACTCCTATTGGGTAAGGAGGGGTCCTGCCAGGGCACAGCCCTCCCTTAATTTAATTACTGGGGCTGACACGCCCCCTCACAAATTAAGCCCTGCTCTCCTCTACTATCTCTGCACTAACTCCCTCCAGATAGCAATGTCATGGTGTGGCTAAAGAAAAACTGTGCTTGACTCTCCGATTTCGAGTTTTTAGAACCATGCACTGCTGATCTAATGATAACAGCCAACAGAGATGATCAAAGTTATCTGTTATTTTTTCCTTCTTGTACTTTCTAGTTTTATACATGCTGACTTGTTCTTGTAAAACATACCCCTTTTCCCTACAGTCCTGACATTCTGTGCTGATTTACCATGTAGAAGGGTTCATGTGTTGGGGCTATTTCAAATGGGCCCAGGAGGAGCCGCGGTGACGGAGGTCACAGCAGGTGTGCAGCGCTTGTGTGGCCGGTCGCATGGACACACACCCATCTCCACTGATCTCCAAGCACAGAGGCACCTCCGTTTTCTCCAATGTCTCCGTGGGGTGTGTGTGTGTGTGTCGGTGGAGATGGGAGGAGCGCACACGCACCCCCACCGGCAGTTGCACAGATACACGCCCCTTTACCCAACCAGTTACCCACGTGGGGAGGTGGGGGCATTGACTCATTTTCTAATAAGAGATTTCATTCTGAATGTCTGGCTGTACAAAGTACAGAAATCAAGGCCAAGGAAACGGTTATTGGAACTTGCAATCTTAAAGCAAACATTTCTACTATCTTGTTTGACTCCTGATATGAACAACTATATAAGAACCTGTTCTCTCCAGAGGGAACAGAAGGTTTATTGTACAGGAGGAGTGCAGGATTCTGTACTTTTTTTCTTTGCTCTGCTTTTATACATTTCCCTTTTCTCTATAGGCATTGATTGGGTTTGTTTCTTAGGCAGCTTATAATATGGGTAATGCATAGCTGTTCTTCAAGATTCTCCATGAAATCACATCACAAGGGCTGTCACACACCAGGTTACCTTAGCCACCATACATGTCTCTTAATGAACTGTGTTAATGAATTATGCACACATGCTCACTAGTGGAATTAGAACTAGTGATGAGCCCAAATTAGCCACGGAGGAAACATGCAGATGTGCCATACACTCGTTTGCTCCAAAGAAGTGTGAATATGGATTTCAGGTCCACCCCAAGTGAATGTGCTGCCAAGGGAAGTAAGAGAGCATCTCTGCCAGAATTAATTGGGATAAACTTGTGAATAGCATTCAGAGAGGGAGAACTCCCTCCCTGAATGCATACACTCTGCTCCTTCCATCCCTCCCGATCTTCCCATCCCCCCTAAAAACCTCTCTCTTCCATCAAACTTTCCCTTTCTCCTTCCCGCATAGATTCCTTGTTTATGACTGACTATCTTCAGGATAACTAAGCCCGCTTTTAGACAAGCGGCCGGATAGAGTGCGTTCTTCAGTGTGCTTGCTGAAAAGCCCCGCGGGGTGTGTTTTACAAGCCTCGATATTGGGATTTCCCAAATGCGCCTTCAAAAAGATAGCGTGAGTGGCGATTCCTACTTCTGGTGCATCTAAATGCACCCCGCGGGGCTTTTCAGGAAGCGCGTTGAAGAACGCGCTGCATCCGGCTGCTCGTCTAAAAGCGGCCTGAGGCAAATGCGCACACACCTGCAACTTCTCCACTTCATCTCCCTATGTGACCATACTTTTTGATGCCCTTCCCCATCTCCATTTTAGATTGTAAGCCCCTCCGGGCAGGGACCCGTCACTTATCACAAATGTTCGGTGTCAGGCACATTGCTGGCATTATATAAATAATTAATAATCATAATCCCAAGCTTAGGAAGGAGCCTACATCACTATTTTGCATGGGTTCCTCATTTCCCTGGATTCTGCACTGACAACTCCCTCCCACTTACCCCTTCACATTCCCAGAATTACATCTACCTAAACATAACCATTCACTTTTCTGCAAAGCTATTCACGCATAGTTCCCAACCTAGCATGTGTGTAAACAAGTATGCAGATCACAACTTGGGGTCTTCATCTTGGGTTGGCTCTAAAAACTAAAAGTACTCTCAACAAAAAAAGAGAAAATGGAGTTTCCCAAACTCTCACATTTAACTCGTACCTTTATGATGTTTGCTGCACCTAAAAGCAGGGTTTGATCCAAGGCCTGTATTCATCTGGAGGTTAGGAGAGTTAGGAGGGAATCACTCCCCATATGCAGATCCAGCTCCAAGTTACCAACATGGACCCTTTTTACCCTAAGGAAAGATAGCTGTAAGTCAGCTACATTAAATGCATGTAGGTGAACGCACTTTTAATAACATTTATCTTTTGATTATTTATTAGCTGGTTTGCAATTCACCCAGTCAGCATGAACTATTCCAATCATCTTGTAACTAGCGACAATGTTGGCTATGCATCTTATCTGCTTGAGGAAGAGAAGAACAAAGGCCTGCTTCCTGGACAGGTTTGAATGCTTTATAACTATCCTGAGGAATAAAAAAGAACATAAATGAAGGATGGCCAATAAAGTGTCTTCTATGTGTTGAGCTAGAATTATTCAAACCAGGGATCTCAGATGGCAGAAGAGATATTGCAGATAGACAGGCTGTTTTTACATGATCACACTTAATCCAAATTAGTTTTTAATCCTGATCCAGAAGCTTTGGGGCCACACAGAGCCCTTCCTCAGGCATGTAGCATAGCCAGTAGAAATATATAAAATAAGCAAATGTAGGGCAGGTCTATATGAGGCACATGGAATAAGGGGGAGTGGATAGGGCAGGGTAGCAGGCGGGGAGGGGGGTAAAGAGAGAGAGGGAGATGTACCAGCAGACATTTTCAAAACAGCTGTAAAACTGTTTCTTCTTCGAGGATCTCCACGATTCTCACTAATGGGATTCACTTCCTGCTCCGCAGGTACCGGAAAACCTCTTGTCAGCAGTTTCCAGGCAGAAGATGTCCTGGAAAGAACTAGAATAAGGTGAGGGCTCTGCCCCTCCTCCCTCCTGCATGGAAAGCACGGGCTCCAGTTCGCACGAGAACGGGAGGCTATAAAGGGGGGCGGAGCCCTCACCGCCTCAGTTCCTTCCAACTGCATTGGAAGACCTCCGTGCTTCTCAGCACTGTTAGTTAGCATTTAAGTAATTAGAACTAGATAGAAGACGATTTGTTTTTTCTTACTTACAATCCTCCACCACTATCTTCGCCCGATCTCGGGGCTCACCGCCTTCTCTAGGGCTGGCGAAGCATGCCCAAGCAGCTGGGCTTCAAACGCTGCGCGTCGTGCCCAGCCACGCTGTCAGTGAGTGATCCTCACGAGCTCTGTCTTGCCTGTCTGGGAGAGGGGCATAACATGAGGACCTGCCCCTATTGCGCCAAGTTAACCCAGCGCACCCTACGTACAAGAGCCCTGCGGCTGCAGGACTTTTGACAAAAAAGGCTCTCCAGGGCGACGAAGACGGGCCTTTGTTGCTCTCTTCCCGTTCGGCGCTAATGGATCCTCCTGCAGTTGCTGCTGCGCAACCCCAGGGACTAGCCCCCAGACGGATCTCTCCAGAGCTGCGAGCGGCCTCTCCCTCGAACTTGGTTGCCGCCGCTACCGCCTCACATTCTGTGACCGCCGGCTCCACCGGTTCCACCGGCACCGGTACCGGTACCACGGTAACATCCTCAAAGGATCACCACAAGCGCCAGGGTGAGCATAAGAAAAAGAAGAAACGGTCCCGCAGCGCCGATGAAGCGGCTCTGCGTCCACTCCTGGTTGAGACCCTGTTCTCCCAACCGGCACCGGGACCACCTTCCCCGATGCCTGCCCTGGCTAGGGCGGAGTTAACTCCTGTACCGTCGATTGTCACCACAGCTCCTCCGGCCCTGTCTAGGGCGGAGACGACTCTCATACCTCCGGTACCTGACATATCCACACCGGCGGTATTGGCACCGACAGCACCGACCACACAGCGGGCCTCTCCACTTCCCCTCTCGGAGCATCATGATTCCGACTTACTTGCCTCTCATCCCCTCCTCCAGGGATCTCAGAGGCATCACCGGTCCCACTCGGGCTCCATATATAGAGACGAGACTGACCTTAAGTTCTCCTTCGCACTATGAAGGGGACTTTTCCACCTTCGACCAGCAGGCCCTCCCCCTGCCGCCATCTCAATTCGTGCCCTCTGCACCGCCTAGGGCACCACTGATGGCTATAGTCTCCAGGCCTCCTCCGGACTCTCCCAGACCATTGCGCCACCATAATGCCCGGAAGCCTCCGGTACCGACGGTACCATCGATACCTCATCTGCCTCTACTGCCGTAACAGGTTCCAGTACCCCCCCAACACCTCTCATCCTCAACCGAGGTTAGACCCAATGAGAGGACCATCTCTCCTAGATTTGCTGCTAGCCACGGTGAGAGACACACCTCCACCCATCTCTGTGCCATTGGAGCAAGAGCACGAAGTCTCATCCGAGAGTGCTGGCTCTGTGTCCTCCTTCTCTTCTTTACAAGATGAGGATAAAATGATCTCAACCCCCCTCCCCGATGCTATAGCGGACCCCATGTCCTCCCTCTCCACCGAGGACACCAAAGCCTTTCAGGGCATGCTTAGGAGGCTAACCTCTGCTCTCCCCAACCTACCTACCAAGATTGTTAAAAAATCTCAATCTGGACCAGTTTTTGGGATCCTAGGATCCGGGGATTCGGGGCAAATTATGCTACCCATCGTAGATCAATAATTAGAGCCCTCCAAATCCGTGTGGGCCAAACCCGCCTCCGCCCTACCCACCAATAAGTTGGCGGATACTCTTTATGCCATACCCAGGGAGGGAGCTGAGATGTTTTACAGACACCCTGTCCCCAACTTCCTAGTAATAGCAGCTGCTTCCCTAAAGTCTAGGGCAGGTGGCCTCCAAACTTCCCCTGCTGACAAGGAGGGTAGACGCCTGGATGTATTAGGCTGAAAAATTTTCTCCTCAGAGACTCTCTCTCTCTGAGCTGCCAACTATGGCTCAGCCCTCTGTGGGTACCAGCACTGGCTTTGGGCCCAATTGAATAGGGCCTCCGATCCGGCCCAGATCTTAGCCCTTCAACAAGAGGGAATGCAGATACCCAGATTTCAGCTGACAGCCAATATGCATATAGCTGATGCCAATATCAGAGGTATAGCCTCTGCTGTCACTCTCAGATGCCACGCTTGGCTACGGTCTACCGCCCTAGCCCCCGAAAACAAGTCCCGCATGAAAGACCTTCCCTTCGATGGGGAGGGTCTATTTGCTCTAACAACACCTTAAAGAAGGTGAAAGAAATGTGCCAGACTGCCAGGTCCACTGGGGTAATTCGCTCGGTCAGGAAAAGGTCCTTTTACCCCTCCTCCACCTCCTATGTTAACCACCCTTACCAGTCTAGACAGTGCTACCTATCCTCCTCTCAGGGCAATCAGAGGTTTTCTCCCCACTTCCAGCAGCAACAGTCATCTTCTGCCCAGTCTCGTAGGCGCTTCCCAAAACAGAGTGGCAGGGGCAAATCATCCTCTACCTCGTCTGCTGGACCCCTTTCCAAGCAGCGGTTTTGAGGCTGTCCAGGTCAAGGGAGTTTCTCTCCAACCTCCTCCTTTCCGTTACCGTCTCTGGCCTTTCTACCACCTTTGGGCCTCGCTCACCTCAGACTGTTACAGAGATCATCGCCTGTGCATACTCTATCCAGTTCCACTCTCTACCACCCGATTCCCCTCCCCCACCCCTTCGAGGCCCCCACCCCCCAAATCTCAAATACTACTCGAGATCCAGGAACTTATCTCCAAGGGGGCTATTGAAGAAGTACCACGGTCTCAGCGTAATACTGGGTTCTAATCTAAGTATTTTCTCATCCCTAAAAAAGATGAGGGCTTCCGACCTATACTCGACCTTCGCCATCTAAACAAGTATATCCGGAAGTTTAGATTTCGCATGACCTCTCTTCCCATTATCTATCTGGGCCTTCAGGAAGGAGATTGGATGGCCTCCCTTGACCTTAAGGACGCCTACTTTCATATTTCTGTTAAAGCCCCTCATCAACGTTACTTAAATTTTCTCGTAGGAAATCGTCACTTCCAGTATTCTGTCCTCCCCTTCGGCCTGTCTACAGCCCCCAGGGTGTTCACAAAGTGCGTGGCAGTGGTTGCAAACCACCTCAGAACTGTTCCCATACGAGTGTTCCCGTACTTGGACGACTGGCTGTTTGTAGCTCCATTCCCACTTACGTTAACAACCCATCTCAACTTGGCACTAAAGACCCTGCAGGATCTGGGGTTTATCGTAAATTACAAGAAGTCTCACCTCATTCCAACACAACGACTTCAATTCATAGGGGCCGTCCTCGACACCAGCCTAACAAGGACCTTCCTACCCAACAACAGGTTCCCCGACCTGCTTGCAACCATCTTACCCCTTCAGACGAAACCCAGGAGACTAGTACGATTCTTTCTCCGTCTCCAGGACTTGATGGCAGCTACCACTTCAGTGACTCCTTACGCTCGCCTCCACTTCCGAACACTACAGCAATGGCTCGTGTGAGTCTATGACCCCACTCGCCATCCTCTCTCCATGCACGTCACTATCCCACAGGAAGTCTATCACAACCTCATCTGGTGGACATGCCCCCGACACGTACTCACTGGCATGCCCTTCGACCCTCCTCTGATGCACGTCTCCCTCACGACGGATACGTCACTCACAGGATGGGGTGCCCACATCAACGAACTCACTGTGCATGGTCTGTGGTCCCAAGAAGAGAAGCGCATGCACATCAACCTATTGGAGCTGCGCTCCATCAGATGGGCACTTGTTGTTCTCCTCAACATCGTCAAAAACCACAATGTTCTAGTCCTCACGGACAACACCACAGCAATGTGGTATATCAACAACAGGGAGGTGCAAGATCTACCCTTCTCTCCTTAGAGGCCAAAACCATCTGGATGTGGTGTATCTGTCACAACATACACCTACACGCTGTCCACCTAGCAGGACAGGACAACTCTCTCACAGACCAGCTCAGCCACAAATCCACAGACCAACACGAGTGGACCCTCAACGACCATGTCCTCTCGGAGATCTTTCATCTGTGGGGCACCCCCACCACCGATCTTTTCGCTTCGCAAGAGAATGCAAACCTTCTAAGGTTTTGCAGCAGGGCAGGACACGATCCAGAATTGATCTCCGACGCCTTCGCCATTTCTTGGAGAGGGCCCTTGCTATATGCCTTTCCTCCCATCCCTCTCCTATACAGAGTCCTCCACAAGATCCAGATGGACCGGGCTCACGTCATTCTGATAGCCCCGGTGTGACCTCGCCAGCCCTGGTACCGAACTCTTCGTCGATCTCACTCTCCTTCCCGATCTTCTTTCGAAGAACCAGGGGTCGGTCCTCCATCATGACCTCCGGTTGCTCCACCTCTCTGCCTGGCTCATCAAGTTTTAGTACATGATGCCTCCCTCAAAGTGGCTAGGATCTTGCTTAACTCCCATCGACCCGGGCGTGTTACTCTGCAAAATGGAAATGCTTCATGTCTTGGTGCGCGACCCTACCCTGTGAATTACACAAATTGTCGATGAACTACGTCTTCCGGTATCTGTTACACTTCCACGGTTTGGGCCTATCTATCTCATCACTCAAGGTACACCTTGCTGCGCTCTCCTCTCGCCTCCGCCCTCCGGGCACAGAGACTTTGTTTTCACCCTACCTCATGAGGACCTTCTGGAGGAGTCTAGTCAACTCCTTCCCCCCGACCTACACAACCGTGGGACTTGAATCTCGTCCTCACCAAGGTAATGGCTCCCCCCTTCGAGCCTATGGCATCTTCGTCCCTGGAGGACCTATCTATTAAAACTGCTTTCTTATTGGCTATCACATCTTCTAGGAGAGTCTCGGGACTATCCGCGCTTCAGGCCTCCCCTCCTTACACCATTTTCCACCTCGATAGAGTGGACCTCAGAACAGACCCTTCATTCGTCTCTAAGGTCGTCTCCCCCTTTCATCTCAACCAGACCATCTCCTTGCCTGTATTTTTTCCTAGGCCGCATTCTTTCCCTACGGACAGAGCTTTCCATACACTGGATGTCAAATGGGCGCTTTCATTCTACCTTTCTCGCGCTCGCCCCTTCAGAGCTTCGGATGCCCTATTCATATCCTACAGTGGTCAACGTATCGGAGTGAAACTCGCGTCCCAGAGACTTTCTAAGTGGGATTTGCTCTGTATAAAAAGATGTTATGAGCAAGCTGGCAGGCCTCCTCCTTACCACCTTCGTGCTCACTCTACGAGATCAGTTGCCTCTTCGATTGCCTACTTCTGTGGAGTCCCTATACAGGACATCTGTAAAGAAGCCACGTGGGCCTCTGTGCATACTTTCACCAAGCACTACTTGCTGGATTTGGCCGCAATGTCAGATTCCAGCCTTGGCAGAGCAGTATTGCAATCCATCCTTCATTGACCTCCTTGACTCCCTCCACCAGAGGTAAGTCTTTCTCTCTGCTTTTCACTCTCCCATTAGTGAGAATCGTGGAGATCCTCGAAGAAGAAATAGAGGTTACTTACCAGTATCTCTGTTCTTCGAGAGAGCTCCGTGAATTCTCATGACCCACCCAGCCTTCCTCTCTGCCTCGGAGGTACCTGTCGGTCTTCCTGGGACAGGATTGGAAGGAACTGAGGTGGTTAGGGCTCCGCCCCCCTTTATAACCTCCCACTCTCGCGTGAACTGGAGCCCGCGCTTTCCGTGCAGGAGGGGGAGGGAGGAGGGGCGGAGCCCTCACCTTATTCTAGTTCTTAGGGATGGGCCAACGCGGTTCGGCAGTTCGGAGTTCGGCCCGAACTTGGCCTGTTCGGATGACTGAACTCGAACCCGAACACGAACATACTGAACAAACCGAACACCGAACGGTGAAATGGCCAAACAGTTCAGTCAGTTCAGATCGCGTTTGGGTGGCAAAAAAAGATTCACTGGAAGGTCAAACATGACAGGGAGGTGTCAGTCACTGAGGAGCAGACTTCCAGGCACCAGGGGTGGAGAGGCTTGCAAGAAACAAAACTAATTATCTGCCTCCCCCCTTCCCAACACCTACTGAGCTAGTCACTGTTCCAGAACAGCAGGCGTTGAGTAGGATTTTTAGATTGCTTTAAGTTTCATTTCAGTTTTGTAATGAAATGAAACTTAAACCATAAACTGAAACCTTGTGTTATGCACTGTACAGACTCATTGAGTATGTAATGTATG
>QEPC01010037.1:318451-330659 GCA_003113815.1 Sphenodon punctatus | reverse complement strand
GTGTTTGTAGGAGTAGGTCTGTGTACTTATTAGATAATCCATTTAGTTCATAGCATTTAGAATAGTTAATAGCAGTTAGATTTAGTGTAGATAGATATGTATAATATTAGATAAATAAATAAATAAATAAACCCATATAAAAACAAAAAAACAAAAGAAAACCATATAAAACCCAATAAAAAACAAAAAAACCATATAAAAAACAAAAAAACACCCATAACAACATTTCCCGAACAGCCGAACTGAACAACCTGTTTGGATGACCGAACCGAATGGCCTGTTCGGATGACCGACCCGAACAGCCGAACCCGAACTCAGCGAACTAGCTGAACTGCTGAACCGAACGGACGAACCGAATGGACGAACCGAACGCAGCCGAACTGAACGGCTGAACCCAAACCGCGATCTGTTCGCCCATCCCTACTAGTTCTTTCCAGGACATCTTCTGCCTGGAAACTGCTGACAAGAGATTTTCCGGTACCTGTGGAGCAGGAAGTGAATCCCATTAGTGAGAATTCGCGGAGCTCTCTCGAAGAACAGAGTTACTGGTAAGTAACCTCTATTTCTTGGTGTAGTAGACCAAGAGACAATAGGTAGTGGAAAACAGACAGAGCAGGCAAACATATGGGCAGATGGGTATAGTGGGAAACATCTTATCAGGTGAAGGGAATACACATATCAAAAGAACTGTGTTCACAATAACCCAAAGGTTGACTATTTAGCTGACAGGGTCAGTTACAGACAGGGAGACAAAGTGGTTAGAATGATTTCTAGGAAGTTGGTACAGAAGATGACAGAAATTAAAATTTCAGTGTACTGTAAGCTATTACAGATATTTGTAGTGGCTGGAGAAATATAGGTCCTTATTAAGTCTGTTAATTTTGGTGTCAAAATTTACAGATTTTTGTAGTGCCTGTAGTGCCTTGTTTTTAGTATCAAATAAAGTTATGATTTTTAGTTCCCAGGCCTGTCTTCTGAGGCTGATGTTTAGGTTTCCTCTGAGGATGAGGACTGAGAGGTCTGATATGGAGCGGTTGTGCTGGGAGAAGTGATTGTCAAATCTTAACAAGTGTTCACATGATCAACTTAATCCACGTTAAGAGCCACTTAATTTGGATTAATGCTCCTGTAAAAACAGCCACAGTACTATATAGTTTTCCAGATAATGGTAGCAAATAATGGTAGCAAATGACACAAAGGGTGCTTTCACACAGATGGCACCCACAGCTCTGCTCCACATCACATGTGGGTAGCCCATCCGTGTAAAGACAGAAGTGGTGCCTGCTCCCTCCAGCCCCGCTTAGCAATGCTCCGGAACATCCCGGAGCACTGCCATCGGAGCAGGCTGTCCAAACCTGGGGCACCAGCCAGAGGTGGAGCTGCGGTCTGTCTACTCAGCAGACATCTGCTGCAGCTCTGCTCCCAGTCAGGGGCTGCTCTGGACAATGCCATAGAGCTGCAGGCGACAGCCTAGAGCATCAGATGATCTACCCGCAGCTCTATGGTATGGGGAGGGGGGTGCTGTGTGGGTGGTTAGTGGGCTGCAGCAGCTGCTGGGTCCATATAAACCTGGTACAGGCTGGGCTGGATGTGGGTGGACATGGGGGTGCACCCCTGGAGCAGGTCTGGGTATGGCCACGCCCATGTTCTTCTAAAGACACCCAACATTTTAATTATCCCCTGATATGAACGTCCTTTTTTCAATCCTAGGCTTTGTAAAAGCTTTTAATAAAACTAAGGCCCAAATCTTGCAAATCTCAGTGCATTGACTCCAATGGGGGGACTTCAACGAATAAATTAAACGTGCTTAAGTGCTGGATTAGTCTTAAATAGACTTGAAAATGTCTGAAAGATTCTAATAGGAAATTTAAACAGTCTGAGTTGGCGAGAGTGGTGGATGAGAGATGTTTTTGATAAGTGAATGTTGTGGGTTCTGAATAAAGGTTAAATTGCACAAGGATGTAGCGGGTCGTTGATCCACCCACTGTTTTCAGCACTTGTCCTCTTCCGTGCTGTGTGGCACAGAGAACCCACACAAACCTAGTATTCTTAGCCACTCCTCAGCAAATTCTGTCAGTACAAACCATAGTGCAAGAGCAGGAAGATCAAGTTGGGTACACAATAAGGATTGCTAGAACATACATCTTCCATCAGGAATTAGGGGCAAAGGGAAGTTATGGACTTGAAAGGGGAGGCAAAGTTAATTTTTATTAATGAAAGGAGACAAAGCAGACGTGAGGGATGGTGTCTTCAGAATGAATCAGGAAACATCACTGAACAGTGTGGAGCTGGATGGATTGTCACCTGAAATCCTGGTGTCATAAATTCCTTTGTTTAAGATGTAGAAGAGAGAGCTGTGCAGTGACTTTAAGGCAGGCCTGGCTCTACGGAGTGGGCATGAAGGGGGCAATGTCTGGGACGGAGGTCCCCGGTATGGAAGGAACAGGTCCCAAGATGGGAGGGAGCAGAGCAGGGCCCTGCACAACTCTCAACTGCAGTGGCCATAGCACTGCGCTTCTCCCCCTCCCCTCCCTCCTCACAAAAGCCATGGTCGGAACCATAGGAGCGCTGCACTGCGCTGTGTCAGGTCTCTGGGGTGAGGGCAATGTTGAGCAAGGGTCCGGTCACACACCCCAAAAAATCTGTTGCAGTGTAGCGCAGTGCTCCTATGACTCCGACCGCAGCTTCTATGAAGGGGGGTGCGGCGCAGGGAGAAGAGGGGACACTTCTGAGGGTGGGCAAGGTGTGCAGTACCATGCTGCACCACTGCAGGTGCTTTGTGTAGGACTCCACTCTGGCCCCTACTCTTTCTCACACCTGGTGGGGCCATTTCCACAACGGAGCCCAGGGTTTCTGTTCTTTGACTGTCTCCTCTGAGTCTGTAACACTGGACCAAGTCACTTGACAAGCTTATGCCCCACTTTCCCCATCTGTAAAATGGAGATAACAATATATACCTACCCCTGCATTTTTGAGGGACTTTACTTACTAATGTTTAATTAAAAGTTCTGACATGCTCAGTTCAAGGGAGATATTTAATTCAAACTAATGGTGTGATATTTCTTTTTGAAACATTGTATTAAAAATTCTACTGGGGGAAAAAAAGAGGCTATGGATGAGATGAGATTTTCAAAAGTGGTCACTACAATTCTATTTCAGTTTTTAGAGGTTCTTCCAGAACCTGATTATCTGAGGGTTCATACTCAACAAGACTTCCTTCTAAGGTGTTAGAAAAACATCCAAAATTCCACCCCCCCCAAATAATCATCACTTTTGAAAGTTTCCCCACAGAGAAACGCATAGTTTTCAGCTCTGTGTAATATCAATGACCTGATTTTTCTCATATTTTATTTCATACATTTCCAGAAACAGTTTGCTATGTAGGCATTAGCCTTTTATTTCACATCCTCAGTGGCAACAATTGCAATAGACAGAAAAGGTACAGAGAAGGGCAACAAAAATGATAAGGGGCTTCGAACGGCCTTATGAAGAGAGGCTGGATAGATTGGAGCTCTTCAGCTTGGAGAAGAGACGACTGAGAGGAGATAGGATAGAAGTTTATAAAATCATGAGCAGTGTGGAACATGTTAATAGGGAACAGTTATTTACCCTCTCAAAATAGTACAAGGACTAGGGACACTCCATGAAATTAACGAGTAGCAGATTTAAAACAAATAAAAGGAAATATTTTTTCACTCAACGCACAATTAAGTTGTGGAATTTGTTGTCAGAAGATGTGGTCAAGGCCAGTAGTATGACTGGGTTTAAGAAAGGGTTGGACATGTTTCTGGAGGATAAGTCCATTAGCAGCTATTAGCCAGGTAGGTTTGGGGAATGTAATCTCTTACTGTTGGGAGATGGGAATGAACAGCAGGGAACAGATCACCCCATAGCGATCTGTTGGGGACTTCTCCAGGCGACCTAGATTGGCCACTGTCGGAGATAGGTGCTGGGCTTGATGGACCATTGGTCTGACCCAGTATGGAACTTATGTTCTTATGTTCATGGTCATGTCTACCTTTTGCAGGGATCATATGTGGCAGCGATTGCAGCGGCTAACGAGGGAGATGTATCCCCCAATACCAAAGGCCCACACTGCATAAACACAGGGGAGTCATGTGACAATCCTCACAGCTATTGCCCAATAGGTGGGGTAGGTATTTGAAATGGCTTTTTATTGTATGTATCGTTTGGTGTACATTTGAGGTCTTGCAATAGATTTATCACTGTGAAACTAGAAATAGAAGACCAGTTAATGGCTCTTCCTTTGAATCTATGCAGGAGAGTAAGGGGATGCAAGCAAGATGCCCTCTAACTGTGGTGTGACAGCTATATTAATCTATGCCAGCAGGGGTTTTATATACCTCTGGACTGGGATAGCAATCAGTGGGTTCATTTGGAAGTTGCTTGCCTGCTCAGAGCTGACTGGCAGGCTTGCAGCACTTGTGACAATAAAAAGGCCTGCAGACTGCCTGGTGGTGGCTGAGAGAGGAGTAGAGAGACTGGGGGACCCTGAGAGGTTCTGCTGAGAAGCTGCTGGGATGAGCAACCCAGAGAGAGGAACAATGAGAAGGCTGAGGGTTCACAGGGGCAGGAAACCACCTTGGGGGTATGGACTGGACACTGGCAGTGGCTAAGCCAGGACTGATTCATACCTCCCAGAAGTCTCATTTAGTAGAGGCAGTCCCTCTTTGGATGATGAATCCCACTGCCCTCTTTCAGGGGATCAAAGACGCTTTTTCAGAAGAGAGAGACAAAAAAACCAGTATTCAGCCTCCAGCAAGACCGTGGAAATGATGGAATTATAAGAAACTAAGTGGAATGAGATGTAGAAGCGCTTCCGATCTCCCTAAATGTCCATTTGTAATGTTGGGAAAGGGGTGTGTGTGTAAGTGCATAAGGGGTGGAGCTTATTAGCAGAGGGGGAGGGATTTGTCCTTCCTTGGCTGCTTGAAATGTTGGGCGGTACCATGTGTAGCTGGCCTAAGTATTCTGAGCCCAGTCCAAAAGCAGCACCAAGGGATAATGGCCCTGGATGGAGAACTGTGTCTATAAGGCTGAAAATGAACCTGATCAAACGGAAGGAATAACAGATGAATCTGTTTGATTTTTTTCACTGCAAGTTCCTGAGCCAGTCAGGACTTGGCAGTCAGGGGGGCTGTCCATTCACACAGGCATAGCTGGACAGTGGGAGGGATGTCATCTTTGTCTGGGTTTGCAGAGTTGTGGAAATGATTCGTACTTTCATTCAGTATTCGAAACACCTCTATATTAGCAGAAGTCTGTCCTATGTTACATGTTTGATTATCTGCTTTATTGAACATTTTCTGACCAGGCACAGATGTGTGTGACTACAGGGCCCGGCCTTAATATGTTTGACAGCACCCGTATACTAGGACAAAAGCTATATGAGAAAGCAAAGGTAAGATACACCAGACTCTCCTTACATGTACATTCAAATGAAATTAGTTCAAAATCTAGGATACGTTTGTTTTATAAGCAGTGAATTTCTGAAATCTAGTTTTTAAAGATACGTCCCAAACCCCTAGGCCAGGTTTTCCAAAAAAACAGTATTTTTGTACCTAAATGGATGTAGATTGTGGAGTAAAAGTGACTTAGGCCATTGCACATTTTAGTTTTCTAATTTTAAGCAACAGAGTTTGGAAATACTAGCTTTTGATCTTGATCCGGTGCCTCAATGTAAACACCTTCAAAATGTAGATAGTATCCTTACCCTGCACAGAGGACAATGAACAGATAATGTTGATAAAGAGCTATAAAAGTCCTACAAGTCACCAGAATGCACACACCACAGAACACTGTTTGAGTGAATCTGTGGGGGATCTAGGGGGCCAGAGCCATCTGGCTGCACGTCACTTCCCACCTCCCCTTCCCAGCCAGGTCAGGCCGGGGGAACGGCGGTGGCGGCGGGCAGCCGTCCCCACTCCGGATGTTTTTACCCACTGTCTGCACTATGCTGAATCCAGCCATGCACCACAGCATTGCAAAACACAAATGTTGACTTATTACACAGGCCCGTGTGAAGATGCCACTTTCCCCTGAGAAGTCACACAAGAAAATGGCAGACTCCATTTCCCCCCATCCACTGAAATTCATTCTGCTTTATCCTTTCTGCATATTTTGAGGTTCATCAAGAGAGTGGAGGAGGAAGTGCAATATCATGTTTCTGGGCATCTTTGCTAGCAAATAGCTTGCAAGAACTGGAGCAGATCCAGTTAGCTAGTGACAACAGCAGGCTTGATAATAGCACATTTCTTTTTAATTGCCATTTTGGGTGTTTGCTCCAAAAATGACAGTGATTTGTAAGTCAGTGAATATTGTTCAAGTCAAATGATATATTAGGGCTTTTGTACACACATTTAGTTTAGAGGGAAATGATCTTCACCCTACTATCATTGTAAGCACCATTACTATTGGCTACTATAGAGTATTTATTCATCTGACTGTTACAAATAGGAATGAATACAAAATGATCAGATGAATAAATGGTCACCCTGTGGATAACCTAGTAAACCTAATAACCTAGTACAGTCATACTGCACACAGTTACATAAGCTGTTAAAACAAACATTCGTGTTATTTCTGATATTTCATAGTGCTAGGGTTCTATACGTGGTTCAGAAAATATTTTCATTTTTTCCCATATTTCATAAAAAATGAAAAACGCCATTTAATGAGTTTAAATGAACAGTGAATAAGAAAAGAGGGTTTGAACTTACTTTGAATGAAAGCATGTGTTGTATTTGGGGGAAGGTGCTGACATGCATGATGTATGTTCCTGCATCCATGCTGTCTCAGGGTGAGAGAAACTAGTTAAATGCTTTTCATGCAGAAACTGATAAGCAGTCACATGTTGCTAATTCTCCTCATCAATTTTGGAATGATGTTAGAAGCCAGATAACCTACATTCCCATTCTAGCAAGCAAAGAAATAGCACCTCTTACTGGCCCACACCCTAGAGACATGTTCTCAAAGTGGCTTTAAACTGTTTTATAGGGTTTTGAGCTTGTAAATAGATCTTTTCCATCTTTGTTTACTTTGTTCACGTTTTGTTATAGTTGATAATCTGTTTGGTATGAATTCACACTTTTTCCTTGTCACATGTATTGTTAAACAGTGCAGTTTGTGTGTGTCTTTTAGGAATTGTCTATGACAGCCTTCCAAGAGATAGAGGGGCCTATCTTTTCAGCTCATCATTGGGTGAATATGAGTGATGTTACTGTCCAGCTGAATTCTACCCATACAGTAAGTACTTTAAACTTCCTGTACTGAAGAACAGAGGTGGGGAACCTCAGACATGGGGGCCAAATGTGGCCCACAGCAAGTTTTTGAGTGTCCCCTTTCCACTTCTTGGAACTTGCCCTTGGATCCAGTTCTTACCTCCAATCCCTGAAAAACGGAGCTCGAGGGAAGGGAGCAGAGATGAAGACGAGGTCAATCAAGCAAGGATGGGGGACAGTTCCATGGCACAGATCCATGATTTGGGCCCTCCTTTCCTTGAGTGCATCCCTTAAGCACCTCTGCTCCAACTTCTGTGCGGTCCTCAGAGCTTGTGTAAGCTTTCAAAGTGGCCCCAGGAGGGAAATGTTTCCCCACCCCTGCTGTAGAATATAACAGAACTTCGCTTCCCTCCTACGCATGTGTGGGGAGAGGGGTTGTCCTCACCACCTGAAAAGATAGGAGGTTTCAGGGGGTGCTGGCAGGGGACCTTGGTTCCCTACCCTCCACCTATTTTGCCTAGAAATAGCAGGAAGGCATGGGGAGAAGGGGGGAGGGACGGGGTTGAGTGAAAAAGAGAGCTATTGCTCTGCCACGGGTTTTGATATATAATTTGGAGGACAGAGCCTGGTTCTGCATGGGGCACATAGGCTCTGCCTTGCTGAGAGAAGACAGGAATTCAATCCAGCTCTGGAATGAAAAAGTCTACCCACTCGCCCATTTGGGCTGGCTTTACAGGCTCAGATGGTCACCTTAATTGGTGACCTGGCTGTTCTGCCAGGCTTTTGGTGAGGGAGACTGGTGAGGATGGGGGGTTGGGAAGGGGAGGGGGCTCTTTTAGCTCTGCCTCAGGTATTTTTATTCTGGTTTTATAATATTTTGGTGGTTTTTATTATAATGTGTTGTTATTATTATGTTTGTATATTTTTTAATCTGATGCGAGCGAACCTGAGCTGCTGTGGCAGGATGGGGCAGCTAAGAAATCTAACAAAATAAATAAATTGGGTCTGGGAAGGATTTTCCCCCTACGGCTGGGCAAATTGGACAGAGCCCCAACTTTTTTTTTTTACCTTCCCTGTATGACGCCCCCCTCAATGTGCAGGTTGTGCACTTGAAATTATTTTCAAGTTGTGCAATGCATCCTTGTTCATTGCTGCAACTCTAGTGGCAGTAGTCCAGTGCCACTGGAAAAGAGAGCTAACAAAATGGGAACGGAACATAGAGCAGAATGGAATCTATGAAGGTTGAGGCTCCTTATGCGATGAAGGAAGGATTAGTCGATCAGAGAATATGTGACCCATGACCTTGCCCAACCCTGGCAAGTGGCAGGGACTGTCCTACTAAGCAGGATATAAGCTGTCCCTTGTTGATGCAGAAACCATTACTCTTTCCTCAGGACCCCAACATGGGGGTCCGGGTGCCTGGCTGGGAATGGACTGGTGACTCCATTCCGGAGACGTCCAGGGAATGGACCAGAGACTCCTTTTGAGATTAGTGAGCTGAGGTTCTGGACAGGTTGGTTAAATGGGTATGGTGCTGAAGTTTGTTCTGGTTTCATTGGCTTACCCCTAATGAATGTTACCCAGACTGGCAATTTTTATAGTTAATAAAGAGTTGCAGCCAGTTTTAACCCAAGAGTCTGTGTCTGTAGTCTCCTTTCATGTGCCAGACAGAATTGTTATAATTTTACAGCTGAGCTGGATGTAGTGTATGGAACCTAACTTTAAAATTAATTTCATTAAGGGTAAAACATGCAAACCAGCCTTGGGCTACAGTTTTGCCGCAGGTACTATTGATGGAACAGGATTTTTCAACTTCACTCAAGGTAAGTAGAGGGGAAAAAATCTCATGCAGACCTTGTTCACTAATTATTATTCTTCATATGACAATAGGCCCCAAAGTGAACTAGATGATGTACAGAAAAGAAGATGCAGTCTATTCCCACAAGCAACTTACAAGCTTAACAAAGTAGAGTTAAACAGACATTCAGTAAGACAGGACAGTGGTGTGATCAGAAGGAGGGGCACATGACTGGAGTGGTCAATCATCCATTGGTTTTGGCTTACAAAAATCTCTCCACCAAGCTTTTGTTAGCATTTATGTTTTTTCACCCTTCTTTATCACCCTGCATTCCTGATCCAGAGAAAAAGGTCCAATGTTCCCATTTGACTATTCCATTCACATAACAGCAGTGAAGCTAGTGCAATTTTTTTACTTAGACGATGATCTTTTTTACACGGATGCCGCAGCTGGCCCAGTGGGTGGAGCTGGGGGGAGGGGGGAGCACACCCGGTGGTGCTGAGCTGGGTGACGTTTACACAGATGGCGCCGAGCAGGATTGCAGGATGGAAGGGGAGGGGCCAGCACACATCTAGTGGCCAAACACCCACACCGGGAAACACCGAGCAAACACCCACGACAGTTACACGGGCAACAGAGACACCGAACGGTGGGGAAACCCCACCCAGCACAGCAACGGCACAACATGGCTGACCGAGGGCAAATGAAGCCACGGCACGCAGCCCTGCCCATAAACTGCCAGACCCTGTGTGGGTGAATTAGGAGGGAGCCAGGATGACAGGAGACACACTGTAGCAGACCCCAGCCAGCCCCATGATGGGGCCAGACAGCTGGGCACCACGGACCCCCCCAAACAACAACCATCTACACACAACCGTGAACACAACCACACAGGGAAGGGCTACAAGCCATGGAGGCAGAGGCCCAATGGAGCAGGGGACCCCAACACACACACACACCCCGGCACAGGTCCCGCACACACAATTCCAAGACCCCTGGACAAGGAGCCGGGAACCGGACACATGCAGGCATGCTGGCAGGACTGGAAGCCCACAGCACAGACGGGCTGGCAGGGAATGGCATGGGCGGGGGGAGAGACACCGACCACACCAATTGGCAGCAAACATGCTGCCGGCATCTCCACACCAACAAGGGATCCATGCGGCAGAAGGGAACCATGAAAGGCGGCTGACTGGCCACACACACCCCAGGCTAGGGAAACCAGGGGAACACTCAAAGGGCATGGCAGAGCAGCTGCACATACACCGGGATGGGGGGGCAGGGCGCGGGATAACCAGTCCCTTCCACTCAACAGTGCCACAACCACCATAGGCGCCCACAAAAGGACCAGGCCACACGGAGGAACATGACACACAATTGTAGAAGGGGCACAGCAACTTTATTAGAAGAGGGAAGGGCATGGAATATGGGAAAGGTCCAAGGGAGATGGGGATGCAGCACAGATAGCGAATCCATGGGGCGGGGCCCCGGCCTCAATAGGGACGTCGGCCCCATACCCGGCTCCATCAATCCGCCTGGGCATGGTCCAGGTGGTGCACCCACTCCAGGAGGTGCAGCAGCAGCTGCACGATCTCCTCCTGCTCCCTTGTCCACTCAACAATCATTGACTGCACTAAGGGATAGAGAGAAGGGGCCATCAGGATGGGACAGTGGGCCCCAACAAAGTGGAACCCCCAACAGACACCCGGGGAGAGGGCCCCACACACATGCAGCACACTCACTGATATCATCGTACAGGCGGACCCCAGCATGGCGATCTGAGGCTGCACGCTGCAGCTGCCTAGCCATTTGTGCCAGGGGGAGAACGGCCAGGAAGACAACCAGTGTAGCTAGAAGGTAGAGGGAGAAGGGGAGAGGGTGCACGGAAAAGGTGCATGTCATCAGGGGTTGGAACCACCCAGCAAGCACAACCCATGCAGTGGGCAGGAACACCCAGTCCAGCACCCCACCCGCTCACACCAAGGGGGAACATGGGCGGCCAACAACAGGCCCGTACACTGCCCGCACTCACGGTCAGCTGCCTGGCTCACCTGCTGCCCATCCATCACCTACAATGCAAATGGTGAGAACCAACAGGGGACACCAGGAGTGGTGGAAGGTGGGGCAACCCAGGCGGGGTGACCAACCAATGGGTATCCCCCACCAGACAGGCCAGAACATCAGTGCAAAGGCCCCCAGGGCAACACCGGCTACTAGGTAGGGGTCGGGGCCCGCAGCCTGCACCCTCCCGGGTGCTGGGGGTACAACAGAGAGCACTGCCATGGGACATCACCAGCACACATGTTGCACACACACACCACGACCACTCAGCCAATCCAGCCAGGTGGTACACCACACCTCCATAGGGAGATACAGGGGGTAGCCCTGAGGAAAGGTGCCCGCAAATGGAAGATGGACACCAGGCAGCCACCATTAAATGAAGGACAGGGCTCACAACGGGATGCGGTGGGCCCACACCACCCACCGGGGCAAACCCACAATTCATTCTGGTGCCCACAGGGGAATCCAGAATGCACCACTGTATGCCACCCGATAGCCCCAGTCATCCCGAGCAGGAAGGCCCGTGACCCCCATCACAGTAACCAACACACAAGGACAGGGCGGCAGCATAAGGACACGAATGCACCCAAGTGTCAGGGGTACCTGGGGACGCTCCGGGACCCCCAAAGCACCCCCGGACCAGCCAGCCCAGCCCAGCAGCTTACCGGCCTCAAATGCCTTCTCCCCAAGGACGCCCGCGGCCCGGGAAGAGCCGCGTCGCGGGCATTCACCGCCGGCAGAACGCCGACATGAAGAGAGTCCCCCGACGCTCCCACAAACACCGGAGGGGAGGCCTGGGCCTGCAGCCACGCCCCCGCCAATGACCAGCTGGGCGGGGCCGGCTCCGGCCCCGCAGGGAACAGCCCCACAAGTAGCGCTGCCGGCAGGAGCCCAGGTGCGGCGAAGAGCCACTCCCCCTGTAGGCAATGACGTGGTGGGGATTCCCCCGCCCCCGCAGCGCCGCTCAGAGCGGCTGCGGGCACGCACGGGGGCGGGGCTCAGGGGATAAAAGCCAGCGCCGCCTGGGAAACGGCGCTGGTGATTGTAGAAACCGGCCCCTTGCCTGAGTTCCCTGTGAGCAACAGAGTGAGCGTTTTTCTGAGTGTGA
>QEPC01010037.1:301466-313679 GCA_003113815.1 Sphenodon punctatus | reverse complement strand
GTGTTCCTCCCTCCGTGACCCCTGTGGAAGTGTGAGTGTCAGCAGCGTGAGTACGAGCGAGAAAGCCCTTCCTGACCCTTGTGTGGTGCCCTTGGCTTTGGTGGTGAGTGCCCAGTGTCTGTCCTTCCCCTCCCCCTTCCGGGGCCCCGCACCCCCTGGGGGGGGGCCCCGCACCCCCTGGGGGGGAGCCCCTCACCCCCTGGTCCTTCCGTACCATGTTGCTTGTTATTGATGAGTGTGGGGCAGCCTTGGAATCTTGGTCAGCAGCGCCTGATGATGATAAGGGCTCGTTCTCTTTAATTAGAGGTAAAGCCCACACACTATCCTGACGGGCCTTCTACCCCCGGTCGCTCCCGTGCTGACCTCGATACCCCAGGGCCGTTGTGTGTGTGCGTGTGTGGACCCCGTTGCCCCTACCCCCGGTAACACCAAGGTGGTACAGGAAAAGGCACACACTTTAGTCATGATGGGGTGATGGGGGGAATGGCCAAACTGAGGTCAGCAATGGGGTAATTAGGGGCTCGTGTCCATTCCCCACAAGCTGCACACAAGTTCATCATTGCAGTCAGTCCAAGAGGGAAGGAGGTGCTCTGTAACACTACAGGGTGATGGGGGCTGGAGTGAAGGGAAGCAGCGATGGGGTCTGGCTGACAGGCCAGCCTACCCTTGGGTTACACAGTACCATGGGCTGGAGCAGGGGGAGAAAGGTTGAGGTGGCCCACAGCACAGTCAGGGCAATGGCAATGCAATGGAGGGGCCGTTCAGGATGCCCTGCTAATGGAGAGACTGGAGGATGCTCCTGGAACCATTGCCCCGGGACAAGCCCCTCCCAGGTGAAGAGGCCCCTGTGGAATCCCCAGGAATGCATATGTGCATCCACCATGAAACAGGGCAGGAGGTGGTTCCCCGTGACAGCAATAGCCTTCACAGCCCATAGGTTCATCACTGATCCGAGGGTGCCAAGTTCACATGTCATAGGGGTCACAGTCAGCAGGGGTCCTCCAACATCGGTGGGTAGCAGGCCCAGCTCCCCAAAAAGTGCCTGGCAGTCCGATCACAGACGGGAGATGCCACAGGCATCCAGTAGGATGCTGGTGCAGTCAGTAGCAATGTGGGGACCCCCGGCCTGGAGGGGCAGTCCATGCTCTGGATGTGCAGCTACCAGGCGAACAGCTGTGATCTCTGGTGCGGTTCAGGGCACTGCAACAGCGGCTGGCTGGTCCCACAGAGGTTGTTGAGGGAGGGTAAAGCTGAGCTCCCTGGCAAGCCAGACCCCCCAATGGATGACCCAGGAGATCGAAGCCATCTGCCACCGACAGGGGTTTGCCCATCAGCAACTGGACATCGCGGCTCTGCCACAACATTCCCAAAAGCATGTTGGCACATGGCGACCATTCCTCCCCTGCACCACCGGCAGCCTTGGGGCCTGTTCCGCACCCTGCCATGGCCATTCGAGGGCCTGCACAGCTGCTTGCACTGGGATCCTATGGAGAATGACTGTGACTGGGCGCTGCGTGAGATGCTGTGCAGCGCTAGCCGGGTTGTGGCCGTCCACAGCTATAGTGGGACGCCAGCAAGGCCCTGTGAATCCCTGCCCCACGCACCTGATGGATGCATTTCAGCATTAGCGATGACAGATCAGCAAGGCCATGGCTGCCTCTAGCAGGGAGATAACGAGCCCCTCCAAGCAGCGTATCTTGCCAGAACACAACTGCACAGTGCCGTGGCCCTCAAGCACTGTGACTTAAGCAAGGCTGGTGTGGATGCGCCCTGGCCAGGGATTTCACGGGGTCATGGCAGGAGCACAGGGGGTGGGGTGGCCCCAGGGCCACAGAGGAGCCTCGGAGTGCCCCTAGCCCCATGGGTACCAGGCGGTCCGTGAGGGGGGGACGTGGTGGTGGGCCGGCGAGGGGGGATTGCCAGCAGGTGCACAGAACACACCTACAGTACCGCACCAATCGCAGGGTACACAGCACGGGCTGCCACAGTACATATGTGTGCCAGTTGCTGTGGCTGGACGTGGGGTGTAGAGCGAGAGGTGGTGTGAGCATGGTGAATGAGAGGCGATAGTGATTTAACGTAGTGATAGAAAGGTGGTGCTGGTGTCCAGAACAGGGTGTAAGTGCCAAGGCGGGTGTAGGCGGGTGTGCACAGTGGGTTGCCCCGTGCAGCCGTCCCTGGTACCCTCGGACAGGCTTAGGGTTGCAGGGGAGGTGGGAGGAACAGTGCAGGTGTGAGGGGGGCGCACAGGGCTCGGGGCCTGGAGGAAGGAATCGCAGGGGGGGGTGATAGCTAGGTGCTGTGGCTGCCAACAGACTGGGTGGTTGACCGGGACACAGTCACAGCTGCGCGGGCCTGGGTCAGGTCTGCTGGCCACGTAATGGCTAGGCAGGTAGCTGCTAGGTTATCCAGCACTGGTACCGGTGGTGGGTTCCCCCTGAGTGTGCGTGTTGTTCTTGGTACCATGCTGCCTGTTGATGAGCCCCCTGAGGAGCGGGCCATCCTGTTAATGGTCCTGTCCTCCTGCTTCATGATCCTGGTGCTGGTGTTCGAGCAATGGCCTGAGCTACTACTGCCGGGTCACCACAGGAGAGTGGCCAACATGCGTCGAGCTGCATCGTTGTGGTGGGCATGCAGGGTAGCTGTCCACTGACAGTCCATGTTTGGAACAGCAGTGTCCCAGGACATGCACCTGGTCCTGTCCCGGGGGCCGCTGAATGTCTACAGGCACCGTGTCACTGTCCCAACGCGGAGGCTGCATTGGATGCACTCTCACAATGGTGGGAGAACCTGCAGGCCACCTGGACAGATGATGCATGGATGGAGCACTTCCGCAAGAACAGTTCCCAGTTGACCCGGCTCGGGGAGCTCCTCAACCCACATCTCCGGAGGCGCGAGACCAACATGCAGTATCCGCTTCCATCAGGGATGCACTTGGCCATGGCCATGTGGAGACTGGTCACCCCCAATTCCTGTCAGAGCGTTGGGGAGCAGTTCAGGGTGGGGACTGCGACTGTGAACTGGACACTCCATGATGTGTGCAACCTGCTGGTTGAACTACTGCTCGAGTGGGTCATACCACTCCGGGATCCCTAAGTTGTCATTCACGGCTTTGAGGAAGTGGGCTTCCCCTATTGCATAGGGGCGATAGACAGCACCCACATCCCTATAATCTGGCCCCCACACGCCAAGACAGACTACCTGAATCAGAAGCAGACCACCTCCATCAATCTCCAGGCCGTGGTGGATCACAGGGCCTTGTTTACCGATGTCTACACCGGCCACTCAGGGAGGAGCCATGATACGCGCATACTGTGGGACTCCCCCTTCTATGCACACATGGTTGATGGGGAGATAGCCCCCAACCTGAACTGGGTCATTGAGGGGGTCTCCATGGCTCCAGTGGTGATAGGGGACCCCACCTACCCACTGAGCCCGTGGCTCATGATGGCCTATCCCGTCGCGCGCACAGCGGACCGCTGCCTCTTCAATGAACGCCTCTCATCGGCTCGGAGCATGGCGGAGTGGCCATTTGGCTGCTCAAGTGGCATTGATGCCTGCTCATGAACAGGAGCCAGTTTGATCTGCAGCATACCCCCATCCTTGTACTCACGGTGTGCATCCAGCACAATATCTGGGAGACTGGGGGAGCTGCCCTTGACTACCCCCCACCGATGCAGGGAGAGGGTCCCATGCCCCTCTACCAACATGTCCAGGGAGATGTGTTCCGGCGCACATCGGAGGAGAACCGGGACGCTCTGTGTAGGTGCATTGTCACCTAGATGGCAGGCAACTAAGTAATGATGTTACCAGCTCCCACCCTTCACAGAACCATGTAACAGGTAACAATAAAGTCTGCTATGTCTGTTCCCTGATCCACTTCTGCTCTGGTGTTTGGGTTGTAGAGTTTGCCTACTCCGGTCAGGCCTGTGGCCCGTGTCACTGGGTCACCCACTGCCTTCTAGTCATGGCAGGTGAACCGTACCAGGCCTCGGCCCTTCACTGGCTGTCCAGTGGCATGGGAGGTACTCCACTGAGGTACCTGTGCATACCTGTACCCTGCCATGGGAGCTATGCTATTGCCCACCTGGATGCCTGCAGGCCAGAGACGTATGGTTCCGGCATTGCAATTGTGTCTCCAACTGCATGTAGAGTGACCCCAGCACACCGTGGTGCCCCCATTGACACACCAAACAACTGTGTGCTAATGTACAACACAGTTTATTTGCAGTTATGTACAAGGTGTGTGTGTGTGTGTGTGTGTGTGTCAAGGTCCTTTGGGAGTGGTGGCCGGATGGCCTGGGCTCTCCATTGTCCATAGGCTGCTCCATGCCGGGCTGGGGTGCTGGACCCTGTGGTGATGGAACAGAAGGTCAGTGTTTCACCCTGCCTTGCACTGTTACCCTGGCACCACGGCCCTTTCCATGGCCCTTGGTGTTCCCATTGCTCCCCTCACAGCATCCCCTCCCCCCATCCCTCTGCTGTTATCTATGCCTTTCCCCCTCCCCCTACCCTTTCCCGATGACCCAGTGGTGGGACAACCCAGCTGGTGGGGCAGCCGGCATGGGCGGTTGGTTGCCTGGAGGTTCCGGGTTGGGTGTGGTTCCTGGAGGGGGTGGTCTCAGAGGTAGCTGTGAAGGAACGAGGAGGGGTGCGGGGCAGTAGGGCAACCCCACGGGCTGTTGTTGTGGGGCTATGTGGGGGAGAGGGACCCGATCAACGAGACCGGCAAAGGGGTGCTGCTGGGGAAACCAGGGTTGGCTGAAGTGCAGGGGGGGCACCTGCACATGTGGGGGGGTGCCCCGGTGGTACTCAGCTGCCATCCCTCCACCTGGGCTTGGAGGGGGCGCGGCCCACTGGGGTTCTCTCCACAATAGCCCCACTGCCTCCCCAATGAGGTTGAGGGCCCATGCGGAGGTCCCTTCCAGTGTGACATGTCCCCTCGCCTTCTCAGCTCTGTCGAGCCTCATCTCGTGGTGGAGGGTGACAGTCTGGCACCTGTCCCACAGGTGCTCGGTGCGGGACCGGGTTAGCATGGCTGCCAGTATGTCCTGGTCACTCTCCCCCTCTCCTCTTTGGACCTCCCTCGTGAGGGCGAGCTCCTGTGCGCACACCTCGGCTAACGTTCTGGTTTCCTCCAGAAGTTCCTTGCTGAGGTCCTCTCTCCTCCGCCTGTTCCGGGCCCGCATCTCCCGATTCCTCTCGGCAGTTGGCAGCAGCTCCCCTCGCCGGACCTGGGCGCTCATCTGTGGGAGGGATGGTAACAGGTTGGGATGTGAGGCCTTCCAAGTCTGTACTCGGTGCCCTTAGCCATGCATCCCTATCACCCCAGGGGATGTGCCCTCCCCCCGTCCATCCCTATGGCATCTGTTACTGGTCGGACGGGGTGCTGGGGACCATGTCTCCTCTGTCCGGCAATGGAGCTAGCCCCATCAAGGGGCTCATTCATCCACGACCGTGCTCTTACAACCCCTCCTAGGGGCCTGTCGCTCAGTCTCACCCCCCTAGGCCCCCCCCTCTGCATACCCCTCAGTGACATTTAGCTGTGTGGCTCAGTAACCCACCAGTGATGGTCACCGGCCCAGCCCTGTCACACATGGGGAGTGGTTGGTTGTAGGGGCTGCCTCTGTGGCCAGCCTGTTAGCCTGTCACCCTGGCCCGTAACTCATCCCTTGTGCATTGCGGCCTACCATCGTTGTCCTGGCGCCCGGCTCTCGGGGCTGCCTCTGGTTCCTCCCCAACCACCTCCTCCTTCACAATCTCCTCCTCGTGAACCTCCAGGGTGTCTTGAGCTGCAATGGGAATGTGGATCCATCAGTCAATCCCTGGTGCCCAGCTTCGGCTCTAGTCACTGTGGCTGGAGCTCATCCCCCCCTTCCCTCTGGCCTGTCCCCACCCCCAGGCCCTGGTTGCATTCCTACCTGGATTGTCTTCCTCCTCATCCTCAGAGGCATCTCGGGTCCTTCCTCTCTACGTGCGCCCCCCTTCCCTGTGGTCCAGCACCTTGTGGGTTTTGTGGGTGTACGCAGAGGGTGATGTTTGAGTGAGTGGGCCCCCTCCCACATCCTGGCTTGCTTCTCCAGGGGCAGCGGTCTCCCCCTGCTCCAGGTGATTGGGCGGGTGTGTGTGTGTTGTGAGCACCTGCCGCCTGCCCCTGGCAAAAGTGGTGCCGTGTAAGTGGGAGGCGACTATATCCCCATCCATGCAGAGGAACCAGTCCAGATCCTCTTTGGATTCCATTGTCCGCATGGCACGGCCAGACTTGAGATTGTTGTCCTTGATATGTTTATATCCGGACCTCAAGTCCTTTGCCTGCTGCATGTACTGGGTGACATCCCTATCGAACCCCTGCCACTGCATCTCCTGGGCAATGGCTTCATAGACCTGTTTGGTCTTGTAGCTGTGCACCAGGTCATGCTGGACCTTTTCGGCCCCCCACACGTGAATGAAGTCCTTGGTCTCCTGCCTTGACCAGGACTCCCCCTTTTCGGTACCGTTTGGGGGGGGCTACCAGCTTCACGGCTTGGGACCGCCCGGTAGCTGTGGTGGCAGCAGAGATGGTCATCTCCTGTTGGGGGTATTGCAGAGGGGTTAGCATCAGTCCCATAGCCCGCCTGTGCTCTCTTGTGGGGGGATCCTGCTCCGCTCCCCCCAGGGGGCATGGGCACCTTACCTAGCTGTCACGGAGACCCTCCTTGGCCGTCTCCCTGGTGGTGTTTTGCTCCTGTATCTGGGTGCTGTCCTGGGGGTGGGGGTTGCAACCGTTAGCTGTCGGCTGCCCGCCCCGTGCTCCTTCGGGTTGTTTTCCGCTGTTAGCATGCCGGTCCCCCTCCCTGGGTTTTTGGGGTCCCCTTGCACATACCTCACTGTCACTTGCACTCCCTTCCCCATGCCCTGTGGCTGTGCTGGGGTGGGGGGCTGTGGTCGCCACAGCCACTGCGGTCTGTCCTCGACCCTGTGACAGGATGGGTGTGCTGTGTTTAGTGATCCTTCCCACATCCCCCTCCGGCCCATGGGGCTGGCCCCACTCCCCATGGCATCCCCAGGGTCCCTCTGCTTACCCTGGCCTGTCCCGCGTGAGTCACAGTGCTGTCTCCCTTCATTCTGTTGGAGGCTTTCCTTCCAGACATATTGGGAGCTGGTGCACCCATGTCCTGTTGAGGATCCCTTTTAAGGGCTTCCGGGCAGGCCCCTTTAACTTGAACTTGATCCATGCCCGTCCTGGTTGATGAAAGCCTCCAGGGAGACGTTGGGGACGGTGCCGGCGAGGGTAGTGAACATGTCCCTGCAGCAGGGGAGGCTGTTGCCTTGCCTCAAGGAGGCGGTGGTGCACCCCCTGCTGAAGAAACCATCTCTGGACATGGATGCACTCGCCAGTTACTGACCTGTCTCTAACCTTCCCTTTTTAGGGAAGGTTATTGAGCGGGCAGTGGCGCTCCAGCTCCAGGTGCATCTGGATAGTATCGGTTTCCTAGACCCTTTTCAATCTGGGTTCCGCCCCGGCTATGGCACTGAGACGGCGTTGGTGGCCTTGGTAGACGACCTCCGCCGGGAGATGGATGCAGGATGTTCAACATTTCTCATCCTGCTAGATCTCTCGGCTGCTTTTGATACCGTGGACCACGGGCTGCTGTTGAGGCGGCTGCGTGACTTGGGGGGTCTAGACGGGACTGTTCTTGAATGGTTCCATTCATTCCTCTCGGGGAGAAGCCAGCGGGTGGTGCTGGGGAATGAGACATCATGCCCCCGCGCCTTATCATGCGGCGTTCCGCAGGGTTCTATTCTGTCTCCATTATTATTTAATGTATACATGCAGCCCTTGGGGGAGGTAGTGAGAGAGTTCGGGGTGCGATGTCACCAAATGCTGATGATACTCAGCTGTACCTCTCCTTTTCAACTGACCAAGACCCAGCTGTCTTGGTGCTATCCCAGTGTTTGGCGGCCGTGGCGGAATGGATGCGGCAGAGCAGATTGAAGCTCAATCCCGATAAGACAGAGGTGATGTTGGTGGGGAGGGCGAGGGAGGTAGTGGCTCCCCTGACTGGGGAGTTCGCCCTCCTATAGCTCAGCAGGTCCGGAGTCTGGGGGTGATATTGGACGCAGACCTCTGACTGGAGCGGCAGGTGGAGGCAGTCGCTAAGGCTGCCTTCTGCCAGTTGTATCTGGTGCGTAGGCTGCGTCCGTTCATCTCCGACCTAGACCTGGCCTCCCTCATCCATGCTTTCGTCACTTCGAGGCTGGACTTCAACGTGCTCTACGTGGGGCTGCCCTTGTGCCTGATTCAGAGGCTGCAGCTAGTGCAGAATGCGGTGGCCCGTATCCTTACGGGGATGGGTCGTTGGGAGCATATTACACCTGTACTCTGGACTCTGCACTGGCTGCCAATAGCGTGCCGAGCTAGGTTCAAGGTTTTAGTGTTGATCTATAAGGCCCTTTATGGTCTGGGCCCCTCATACCTCAGGGATCGCCTCACCCTCCGCGCCCCAGAGCAGCTCCTGCTGTTGGCTGGGGGTGCCTTTCTGGAGGTCCCCCGCATAAAGCGGGGGACCACAATGGAGAGGACATTCTCGGTGGCCGGGCTGCGCCTTTGGAACTCCCTTCCGGAGGAAGCTCGCCTGGCCCCAAGCCTGTTGTCATTCTGGCGGTGTTGTAAAACCTGGCTGTTCGCCCAGGCCTTTGGGGAGGGGGGGAGGGTTGGTTAGGGTTTTGTTTTTCTCCCCTACCCTGTTTTATTGTTTTAATGTTTAAGTTGTATCCCGAGGCCCTGTTTTAAAAACATTTAATGTGTTTGATTATTTTAAATTGTTTAATACTTATTTTATATTGTTTTTATTGTTGTTGGAAGATGCCCTGAGCTGTTGTCAGGAGGGGCGGGGTACAAATGCTTTAAATAAAATAAATAAATACATTTAAACACCTTTGGAAATTCTAGTCCAGATGAATGCCTTCCTTTTGAAAATGCAGATATGAATTTATACTAGGATTATTATCAGGGATATGCTGAGTGAACTGGAAGAAATTATTTAAAATTAATTTTCTGTTAACAGGTTCATTAGAAGGGACACCATTCTGGGATGGAGTTCGTGATTTCCTACTTACCTCACCGTCCAATGAAACACAGGAATGCCATAAGCCTAAACCAATCCTTATACCTACAGGAGAGGTAGGATATGTTAGTGTTCTCCAAAGCAGTCACTGTCTGATTCATCCTGGATTTTCACATGCCAAGTGAATGGCATTCATTTTAATTTCAGGAACAATAAAACATTTTGTGTAAAAATAGGTGAACACAGCTTATGACTGTGTATGGCATTGATGTTCTATAGAAGTATTACTAAAAAGGAAAAGGATCCTTATTGTTAAAGCAATTAAGAAAATGTTCAAACATGGCTCATTCTTATTTAAGATTGCTATTGTGATGCTAGAGAGTTTACTTAGACCTTTGGTTACCTGCAAAATATATAATTTCATGATGGAATAATTCTTGATTTGTTGGAAATGTTTCTGTTAACCAATTTTGGAGCAGGACAATGACATTATACTGTCAAACCTTGGGACTTGGCTAATCAATCAAAGTTATGGATTTAGTTAAATTATCTGAACAGAATGATATAGTTGTAATCAGAGATATGAACAGAAAATTAAGTGAAATAAATGCTGGAAAAATCATTCTAAAAGGAAGCAGTACTGCCAGGACAGATGATTTACAAAAGAGAGTAGACATTGAAGTAGATAGGTAGAAGCTGGTGGGGGTTGTATCCCAGCCATTAAAATTTGAACACCAGAGTCAGGGTGTTTTCAAATGTGATGGCACTTGGGCACTGTCATGGACTTACCCCTCTGGAGAGGACTGCCACTGTGGCCGGGATTCCGCCAGGCCCCTGAACTAACGTGATGGGGACTGGGCTACTGGGGAGGGTGGGGAGACACACAGACGTGCATCTACCCACCCCACACTGCAACCAGAGCCCCACCCACTTCCTGTGGTCCCTTTACAAGCGGCCCGTGCACCACTAAAAAATGTTCAGAGTGGATGGGGGCAGAGTGGTGGTCTCACTCCCCGCTCTGGCTACTCCTAATTTCCTAGCAGTACTCAGGTTCCCTGGAGAGAGTCTCTCCCTAGAATCTGGAGCCCAAGCTCAACTGAATCCCAAGAAGGACTGGGTTGGGGAGGGAGCAGAATCAAGATCCCCTTAAAGGGCTCTCTCCCAACCTCTTTCAATAACAGTTTGAAATATGATTTGTCATTCTAAAAAAGTCCAATGCAATTTTAGACTCCAGGTTTTTATCAGAGATCAGTAGTTCCTTTCTCAGTGATGATGGTAACACTGCACCAAGAATACTTATTCAGATCTGAGTATCTTGCTACCAGGAATACTTTATATCTACAAAGTGGAGTTAATCCAAAGAGAAAGTGGAATGGTTAAATAGATGGAAGCTATTGACTGAGTGATTATTAGGACAAAATTTGTGTGCCACTAAGGATATGTTGCTTGTCTATGATCATTGAAGGGTGTGGGCACAAACCAGGAAATTTAATTGTTTATGGGGCATCAAGAAAGGTGAAAACAATCATACGATGATATCTGTGACTATGTCCCAAAGGAAGAATGGGTGAAAACCCCATTGCCATTGTCATTAAAAGCTAAACAGAAGAATGCACTAACAATTCCCCAAAATCTTCTATTGCTGTTGGAAAATACAGTTTTGTAGAATTTTCTGCTGTAAAATCTCATTATTAACATAGCAATTTTTTTAAAAAATTAAGTTTTCTATTAAAAGCAGAACATTTCTGACAGCTTTCTGACTTTTGCCAGTCTGGAAGAGACATATATGGTGAAAACAGATGTGATTTTGGCCCGCTGTGACCCACTTTCATTCGCTGTGGCTCAGGACACAGCAGCACGTGTAAACATGCACCACCAGATCTTGGCCAGGGATTGCCCCAGGGAGTGTTGGTGGCTAGCCAAATCTCCCATGCAAGCAAACGTAGCTCACAACAGGCTAGCACGTCTGGTGCAGTGTGCCATGCCCTCCTTGGACTGGCAGCCTCCATGGCCATCCGCCATGGCTCTCTGTCATGTCCAGCAGCCCAAGCGGTTGTTGTGCTCCCAGTCTTACCCATGCTCCTCAGCTGCGGGAATGGCAGTTTGGTGCCCCAACCTGGCCTGGGCCGTGTCAACTGAGATTTTCCACCCAGGCCCAGGGGGAGGAGTCCTGCCAGCCACACATCTGTTTTTACCCATAGGCAGCATATTTAAAACTGTAAAAAAGTGAGACTCAGTAATTTTCCTCTACTTTCCCGCAGTTGCTGCTTTTCAGCTTTTCTATTTGAAAACAGAAAAATGGTGTGAAAGTGTTTTTCCTTTCCATTTCAACACCCCCACACCTTCTTCTGGTCAAAAAGGAAAGCTCTGTCTTCCATAGACTGAAAATCAAAATGTCATTTCCAAACAAGCATTTTTCATTCAATTTGGGAGCAAAAAAAATATTTAAAATGACTAGCTAGAATTTTCTTCAGGATAATACTTTTTAGCATATATTGCCATTTTGTGCACTCCTCTTACGATCATGGTAAATTGATGTAAAGACAGAGTAAGCACAACACTGAATGTCTTCTGCATGTTATTCATGTCATTCTAGTTGAACATTATTATTATTATTATTATTATTATTATAAACATTTATATAGTGCCAGTCGTGTGACCTGGTGCTGTACAGAACATAGAACTAGACGCGGTCCCTGCCTGTGGCTTACAATCTAAAAGACAAAGGGGGGGAGACAGGGAGAGGGGACAGTGGGAGAGACAGGGGAGAAGACAAACAAACATTTAAGCGGATGTGAAGTCTCAGGTGTGTGTGCTTGGCTTGGTTACAAAGAGGTTGGTGGCAGCAGTCTGCAGAGGAGGGCAGACAGTAAGTGTATGGGGAAAGACTAGCAGGCATTGGGAAAGGCAGCAAGGAAAAGATGGGCCTTGAGGAGGGATTTGAAGGAGCGGAGAGAGGAGGCAAGGCGGATGTGGGCAGGGAGGGAGTTCCAGGCATGGGGAGCAGTGGGGGAGAAGGGTCGAAGGTGGTTAGGTGAGCAGGAGAAACGAGGGAGGGTGAGGGAGGGGACAATGGAAGAGCGGAGAGTGCATGCAGGAGTGCGTAGGGAGATTAGGTCCGAGAGGTAAGGGGGAGCTTGGTTGTGGAGTGATTTGAATGTAAAAA
>QEPC01010037.1:285873-299199 GCA_003113815.1 Sphenodon punctatus | reverse complement strand
CCCTGGCCCTCAGGGCGGGGACGGTGAGAGAACGAAAGGCCCCCAGAGCATAGAGTGGCCGGGGTAACAGAGTTGGAGGGCGAGATCCAGGTTTCTGTAAGAGCAAGGAGTTGAAAGGGGCGAGAGAGGAAGAGATCATGGATGAAGGGGGCTTTAGTCACGGATGAGCGGCAGTTCCAGAGGGAGCAGGAGAAAGGCAATTGGTGTTGGGGAAGGCATGGAATGCAGATGAGATTGGGGGATGGGGAGCGGCCGGGTTTGCAGGGTTTGGGTCACGCACTGGCCTCATATTGGCCACAATGGTCTGCAGAGTGCCTGGGTGTGTGGAGGGTTTGGGTTAGGGGAGGTGGGGGTGGGTCTACAGGGAATGGGCAAGGGGGGATGAGGGTGGGGAGAGGGGATGGACATGGGTGAGAATAAGGGGTAGGTTGGTTGGAGAAAGGCCACTGGAGGCAGGAGAGGGAGAAGGAGGGGGGGCATGAGAAGGGTGAGAAGGAGGGAGGAGATAGAGGGCAAGGAGGCGAGGGAGGTATGGGGAGGCATAATACGTGGTGACAGTCCGGGCATCAGAGGGAAATCAGGCTTGGGGGTGTCACTGGAGCTAGTGTGCGATGTCCAGCGGCGATGGTCAGAGGCGGCTGTGTGGCGTGGGCGTCGTCAGGGGGGTGGCTCCTCGCTGTCCTCGCTCCGGCCTCACAACGGCCACAAAACGGACAGCGCCCTTTGTCGTCGCCCTTCGGGCGCCACCCGCTGAGGCAGGCAGGCAGCTTTGTATGTTCTCTCCCAGGGGGGCAGGGCTCGGCCTCACCTGTGGGGATTGGAGGAGGAAGTGGTCAGGTGGGGCTGTGCTGTTTGGGGGGGGCAGGGTGATCCCACAGAGGGTTGTTCGGCTCTGAGTGCTGGGGCTGGCAGGAAGCTTTGTCTATTCCCTCCCAGGGGGACAGGGCTTGCGCTCACCTGCGAGGATTGGAGGAGGAAGCGGTCAGGTGGGGCATCACATCATAATATCACATCATCACATCATTATAACATCATAATATGGATGAGGTAAAAGAAACAAAGTGAAATGTCAGATTTCATGTGGCTGCTAGAAATTTCTGGAATGAGTGTTATTTCACATCACTGTACTTCAGAATGTGGACAATCTCAATTCAGGCTTGCTGTTGTCATGCATCTCCTTGATCTTTTAAAAAAGAATAACCATCTCTTCCATTGTCTTTTGTTTTTTAAGTTGTCAAAACCTTACCCGTGGCATGCAGATATAGTTGATATTCAAATTATAACCATCGGGTCCCTGGCAATAGTTGCTGCTCCAGGAGAATTTACGTATGTACCATTTTGTATTCTTTTTGAGTATATTTATTTATTTATTTATTTTGTCAATTTATATCCCGCCCCTCCTGAGAACAGCTCGGGGCGGCTAACAATTTCAAAAACATAAAATACGATTATAAAAATATATTAAAACACTCATAAAATCACAACAGTAAAACAGGCTAGGGTAAAACTAAAAATACAATAAATAAGGGTGGCGGGAGATAAAAAAAAACCTAACCTCCCTCCCCTTCCCCAAAGGCCTGGGCGAACAGCAAGGTCTTGCAAATTCACTGGAATGTTAAAAGGCTTGGGGCCAGGTGTCTCACAGGGCCGGCCCGAGGCATGTGCCACCGGTGCCCAGGCACATGGCCCCACAGCAGCCTCCAAGGGAGAAGCCCCGCACCACAGAGATGGAGTCAGACCTTGCAGTTTAAATTTCCTCCCCACCCCCGTTGGTAGCAAGGCCCCAGTGGCCACCTGTCCTGACTTGGTTCCCCCCCCTGCCGGCTGACACATGCCCCCTCCACCCTCTGCTGCCGGGCTCACGCTGCAGTAGCAGCAGCGATTGGACTGGGAGATAAAGCTGTTTGTTTACAAACAGCTCTTCCCCATGTGCTGATCAGAAGGTTGTAGCCTTGTAAAGAAGGTTCTTCGAGATGGCATCTAACATTCTCACAACTGGGTTGTGCATACTCACCCTATTCAAATAATAGCCACATGATGGTCTCAAACTCCTGTAGTGTAAAAAGTGTGCTCCCTCTCAGAATGACGGTTCCTGCCAACCCTTTCTAGAAATAGAAGGAAAAAATTCTATGCGAGGCTGGAAGGGTGGGTATTTGTGAGAATGTTCGGAGCCATCTCAAATAACCTTATTTAAAAGGTAGCAACCTTCTGTTCTTCTTCGAGTGGCTCCTCACATGCTATTTTTACTAAATATGAACGTGCTTGTGTGATCAAGTATTGTTAATAGCATGCAGCTATTTTGATGTGGCCCAGAGGTTTTGTATGTTTTAAATATGTGAACAGGATTTTTTTATCCTGCTATGGCACTACCACTGATGGAGAGAGAGCGAGTTGTCTTACTGGAGTCCCATCCACTTACTGGATGAGATGTTAGTAGGAGAGTTCTCTCAGTCTCCAAGTGGCAGGGTTTTATGCAGCAGCAAGGAGTTCCCAGTGTAAACTAATGTTCTGTCCATCACATCTTAACGCTGAAAACTCTTTGTTGCTGGATTTTTGGAGGCTCCACCTACAATGGACAAGCCCCTCCTTAGAGCTCTGCCAGCCATAAGGTTCTGCCAACACGCCGGTGGCAAAGCCGCCAGCAGACTGGCAAGCCTTTGGGGCCCCACAGCAAGGTTTGGCACATGGCTTCTCAAACCCTTGGGCTGGCCCCAGGCGAGCTTCCTCTGGGAGGGAATTCCAAAGGCGCGGCCCAGCCACCGAGAACACCCTCTCCATTGTGGCCCCCCGCTTAACACGGGGGACCTCCAAGAAGGCACCCCTTGCAGACCGAAGGAGCTGCTCTGGGTCGCGGAGGGCGAGGCAGTCCCTGAGGTACGAGGGACCCAGACCGTGAAGGGCCTTATAGATTAACACCAATACCTTGAACCTGGCTTGGCACGCTATTGGCAGCCAGTGCAGAGTCCAGAGCACATGTGTTATGTGCTCCCGAAGGCCCCGAGTATTGCAATGGAAAGGTTTTTGGGACAATGCCCAATGCTCCGTGGGTGGAGGTGGGTGTTCAGAAATGTTCTGTTTTTAACCTCGTATACCTTGAAAATTCATTTTCTATTAAAAACAGAACGGGCACAGGCACCCACCCACCTGCACCCACCATGGCTGCACATCCATCCCCCCACCCACTGCGATTCATTTAAAAAAACGACCATTGATATACATGTATTTCTTTATGGAGGGAAGATAGGGGTCATAATCTATTCTTAATTGGTGCCATGTGATATTTGTTTTCCATGAAGTTTTTTATATTCTCTTCCATTTAATGCAGCAGAAGTTTCTGCTCCATACCTAAACTTTATGTTAAATGGCTGGTTTTCCATTTCCACTTAATTTCCCCCAAAGAGATGATTCCACTTACAATTCACATCACATATAACCTCTGGTATGAATTTTGGATAGAAATTTTTGGCAAAAAAATAATAATTTAAAAATGTAAAGCTCTTGTGCAACCAAATGAGTTCATTTTTAGATATTTTTCTAACATCATCCATATTGCTTTTGGAGCCTTTTTCTTTGGTCTGGGTGTAAGGTGTCTGAGTGTCACAGGTATGTGCACATGCACTCGGGGAAAAGTATAAAGTTATAAAGAACCATATTTACATGCAGGTAAGAAAATTGACTTAGAAAGTGATCTGTAGCCAAAGCTTTATAGGCAGGGACCCATGTTCACTGTGTTTCCCCCATTAACAACCATGGGGGAAAAACAGTGAACACAGGTCCCTGTTTATAGGCTGAGCCAAAGTTTGGTTTGGAAGTGGAAAACCAGCTGAAGATGTGAAAAGACACAGAAGAAAACAGGACAGGAAGGTTTGTCGCTTATAGGGGATAAAGAACTGAGGAGAGGGGATATGAATCACTGTTGGGTAATATTCTCATTCTATTGGACAACATCAGGGAAACTCTAGAGCCTGGCTAGGCCCTGCTTGACGTCACATTAGGCTTACATTCAAATTGTAGCATTCTTTCCATCCTCCCGCACATTGCTAGGGATTTCTATAGGCCAAAAGGCTGCAGAGTGGAGTGTAACTTATTACATATTTTAGCCCTAAATATTCAGATAAGTGGCGTGAGAGTCCACTGAACATCTAGATTATGAAAGCCTTAGGGAAATGCTTGCCTATCACCAGTAGAAACTTCATTTACAGCACAATGTATTTTCTTTCCCTATGGGGGTTTGGTGTTAATGTTTTTATGTCTCCCAGGACAATGTCTGGTCGGAGACTGCGCGAAGCTGTTAAAAATTTGAGTTACTGGCTAAAATCTTGGGGGGAAGTTTTTTGAAACTTTAGTGAATATTTTGAATGTCTATTTTCTAGAATGCCATGTCTTCTATTAATATTGTTCTTTGGCATCACATATCCCAAGAGTATTGTTTTAAATAGTGGTAGGTGAGAGGGATAATTGATTAACATGAATGGGAAAACAAATTTCAGTAGTGGAGGCCACCTAAGCCATCACAAGAATAATCAGAAGCTCCGATGAGATAATCCTAACCACAGTAATCACCACACTGTCTTACTTCTCAAAATAACCATGAAAATATTAACAACTTCCTATAATTTTACCCATTCTTCCCACATGTTTATTTAGACCATCTCTGAGTTTATGGTTCTCATGGTGCTTGTGAGATAATTTACACATGATTTTTGAAAATAAATCCAATATGTGATTCACGTAGATTTAATATTTGGTAATGTCTCTGTGCTCATTTTCTTAGGAATTTGAATCTCATGGGGTACAAGGAATGAATGTTATAGTGGCAGGCTTGTGCAATGTTTACACCCACTACATAACGACTTACGAAGAATATCAGGTAAAGAAGCTAGCTCTGGTATATGACACAGAGTTTTAGATTGTGCTTTTACCATATTGTGGTGATAATGCCTATGAGGTTAGAAATATGCGAAATAAGTTTCCTTTTCTGCAAAAAAGGAACAAACAAACAAAAAACTTGGTGGAAGAAATTAGGACGTTTCTCCATCTCTCTTACAGGCACAACGATACGAGGCAGCATCCACCATTTATGGGCCACACACTCTCTCTGCTTACATCCAGTTGTTCAGAGCTGTGGCCAAGTCTATAGCTAAGGTAATCAAATGTGTTATGTATACCACATGTCACTTGGAGATTTTCAGATCCACTCTCATATCCATACAGGGGCTGAGCTCAGGTTCCAGTTATAGACCCCCTATGGGTGACTCAAAAGTAAATCCATCAATAAATACACAAATAATCAAAATAAGTAAACAGCAGTAGTTAGAATATAATGTTTGTGTGTTTGTTTGTTTATCTGTTATGACTGAATTCTTGTACCAGGACTATGTCAAGTCTCAAGAATATTTAGCCCTGATGAAGACATATGTTGAAACATGTTGGCAGCTGATTAGCTTCAACTTTAGCATAGTTCATCGTTGTTTTTTGAGAATAATTTGTTTATTATTTATTGTGATATTTAATATATTTTCTTTGTTTTTTCATACATACCTCTTTACTGATCATTTCTGCTCTGACAATGAAAACCCCTAGGAAAGTCACTGTAGCTATCTTGTGGGAAATTCTCTTTTGTAAACAATTTCTAGGTGGTGTAGAGGCAAAGCAGCAGGGTAATAGCTCTATGGGACACTGAAGTGGTCAGGGTTAACTTCTTTCCTACGGGCTGAAATGACAACTTCCTGTCCATTGCTGAGCTGGGTGTCATGAACTGAGGTACGTTGATCTCAGTGTAAGGGATAAAGAGACAAAGTGGTACGAATGGTATCTTTTATTGGACCAACGGTTGTTGGTGCAAATAAGCAAGATTTTGAGCCACACAGAGCCCTTCCTCAGGCCTTTAGTGGAGGCAGTAGAAATATATAAACGGAGCAAATGTAGGGCAGATGCAGGGGCATAGCTAGGGTGGAATAGGCCCCTGGCCAAGAAGTCAATATGAGCCCCCCTCTTTGTGTCCTGCTGGTGGGCCATGGGACGCTGCTATCAAACACACAAGACACCCAAAATGCAGCCAGCCTATTAAGCGCATTATGCCATGCAAAGACAGACAGACAGACAGACACACACACGCACACACACACACACACACATATATATATATATATGTGAACCATTGAATGCTAAGAAATGGGCAGGTGGGGAATCTGCAAGGCAGTGAAGGTCACTGTGGTAAGGATGGTATGTGGGAGCAGAGCTACCCATTACTTAAAAGCTATTCATATATTTTCTTATCTTTTGAAAGCAACAATTTTTGCTTGCAGTTATTATTATTATTATTATTATTATTATTATTATTATTATTAACAAACATTTATATAGTGCCAGCAGTGTACCTGGCACTTTACAAAGTAATAAAATAGACAGGGTCCCTGCCCCTAGGGCTTACAATCTGAGAGACAGGAGCTGGGGGAGAGACTTAGGAAGGGGAACAGAGGGAGAGACAAGGGGTCTAACATTCATGAAGATGCGAGGTCTCAAGTGCACGTACTTGGCTTGGTTACGATGAGAATGACAGCAGGCAGGTCCATGTTGCAAGGATAAGGGTAAACCGATCGTAGGTATAGGAATAGTGGCTCAGCAGGATAAAGAGTCAGACAGAGCAGAGCGAAAGAGGTGAGTTTTAAGGAGAGATTTGAAGGTATGAAGGGAGGGGGCAAGGCGGATGTGGACAGGGAGGGAGTTCCAGGCATGGGGGGCAGCAAGTGAGAAGGGACGAAGGCGCTTAGGGGAGCAGGGAAGGCGTGGAAGGGTGAGAGAAGGGACAGAGGAGGAGCGAAGTGCACGGGCTGGAGTATGGAGGGCGATAAGTGCAGAGAGGTAGGGGGGAGCAAGGTTGTGAAGAGCTTTATAGGTGAAGACTAGGAGCTTGTGCAGGATTCGTTCAGGAAGGGGAAGCCAGTGAAGCGAAGAGAGGAGGGGCTGCACATGGTCGAAGCGACTGGCGAGGTAGATGACCCTGGCAGCAGAGTTTTGGACAGAGATGAGGGGAGAAAGGTGAGACCGGGGAAGGCCAGTGAGAAGGAGGTTACAGTAATCGAGGCGAGAGATGACCAGAGCATGAACAAGAGTTTTGGCAGACGAGACAGAGAGAAAAGGGCGAATCTTAGCAATGTTATGGAGGGAGAAGCGACAGGATTTAGCAACAGAGTCAATGTAGGGTTTAAAAGAAAGGGCTGAGTCAAAGATGAAGCCTAGGCTACGGGCTTGGGGGACAGGCAGGATGGTGACTCCATCAATAGTTATTGACAGTGAGGAAGGAGAGGAAGGATGAGGGGGGAAGATAAGGAGTTCAGTTTTAGCCATGTTGAGTTTGAGTTGACGTTGAGACATCCAGGTAGAGATGTCAGAGAGACAGTTGATGAGACGAGCTTGAACAGAGGGAGAGAGAGAGGGAGTAGAGAGATAGAGTTGAGTGTCATCAGCATAGAGGTGGTATTGGAAGCCATGGGAGGCAATGAGTTTGCCTAAGGATGAGGTATAGATCGAGAAGAGGAGAGGGCCAAGAACAGAGCCTTGAGGAACACCAACTGAGAGGGGGAAGGAGGAGGAGGCGGAGTTGGAGAGAGACACATTAAAGGAGCGGTCAGAGAGGTAGGAGGAGAACCAGTTATGGACAGAGCCACAAAAGCCAAGGAAGTGAAGGGAATCCAGCAAGATTCAGTTAACATGAGGGGTCATAACGCCATACCTCTTGCTGCAGGTTGTTTGCCTGGGAATTCCAAATGGCTTCAGCTTTTGTCTGTGGATGTTGTATCCGCCCAGGGTATGGGATCCAAAGATGTTGGGGGTGATGGATACCCTGGCCTTTGCTGACATTGTGGTGAGGCTTGATGTATAGAGAGAACTGTCAGACCCATCCTCTGAGGCAGCCTATGCGCTCATAGGGTGACAGGTGCACACAATGTGGTTCTATGTATGCATGATGGCATGCAGACACCATGCAACCCTGCTGCAGTCCCAAGTTCAGCAGAATTGGAAGAGTGGAAGCACTGGATGAGATGAGAGAGTGGGATGCGATCGAGATTTCAGCTTTTCTGGATGTTTGTGCACTGCCAGAAGCAAGGCAGCCACTAACAGAGGCTGGATCTTTTGTGCCATTTTTCCTTATCACTCTCCTGGTGACAGTGAGAGGATATTTGTGGGGTGGGCCACCAGGAGCGTGCCTTGATCAGATGGCAGAGATTCATCTCTTCAAGGAAATAAGTGTCTTGGGGTACAGGAAATGGGAACTGGCTGAAGTAGAGTTTGTAACCCTATATGAGGTTTGGACACTGAGAGAAGTATAGAGCGCCCTTGCAAGTGGGGATGTTTTCCGTCCCAACTATATGGTAATGCAGAAGATGCTAGAGAAAGGGTACAAGAGGTACATGTTTAACTGATGGTTTTATGTGAACTGAGAGGGATTTCCAACACCACAGTGGACAAGAGCCCAATAAAACTGTATACTGCTATCTGCCAGTATATCGCTGTGAGACATGGATGTGAGAAACAGGGCGACAAAAACTGCAAAAACTGATTGGTTTCAATTTCAATTTTTTACTTTCATTTTCAATTTTCACTATAGTCACTCAATAAAGTATGTAATTTGCTCAATAAAATCAGCATTTTGGGCATAGCAAAAGGTTATTTCCAAGTGCTCACAGGTATAAACCTAGGTATGAAACTTTGTGGGTGGGTGGGGATAGAAGGTGCTGGACTGCGTCCCAGAGCCATAGCCTGGAAGAAAGAAACAGCTGGTGTGGCTTCTTCTTCCCATGGTTCACTGTGGCTGTGAGTCATCATAGGGGTGGGATACTGAGAAAGGGTGTGTGTGTACCTGTGTGTGTGGAGCATAGTGGGGAAGAATGCCTGCCCATGTATTGGGGTTGTTACGCTAAATCTGAGAGTGGGGGCTGAGTGGGACCTGCCCAAACACATGAAATACACGCGGGGGCTGCCCGTTTCTTAGGCTCTACATGCTAAACATGTGAATGAGGGCTGCACTGACCGAACCCAGACTCCAAGACGCTAGCTTCTCATTTGTTAACATCCTATGGCGTAAGGTGTAAGCTATATGGAAACTGTAAGACTAGTGCAGAGGTTCAGAAACACTGAGATAGCAACCCAAACGGTCTGCAGATGGGGTCCCCATCAGACTGATATGAGAAATGCTTTTCTTGTCTTTGCTGTTTGAGGTCACAGGATTCTATTTGAGTCACAATGAGTCACACAGGGAAAGGTTTGGGAAGCATTGGTCAAGGGCAACTCTGTGCAAGTACTACATAGGGTTGCCAGATGTCACTTGTTTTAAAAAATGTCCTTTACTTTAAGGGAACATCCTTTATTTCAGAAGCCCATGGCTCCATAGATAATAATGTACATTCCTCATTTCAGAACTCCACAGCTCCATAGTATCCCTTACTTTTGCAGTTTTGATCAGGGATCTCTTGAACTACACATTGAATGCCAAAGTCCAGAGTGTTGGCAGTACTTACAGATTTTGGAGACTATTTCTGTGACTATTGTGAAGTTGAATGTAGCTTGCAGGGACCTGTAATTGTTGCGATTCCCTGATTGATAATGGGGGAAATACAGTGAACCTGGATCCCTACTTATAAGCAAAGAACCTTTCATTGTGTTTCTTAGTTACTTTGTTTATTATGATGATGATGATGATGATGATGCCCCATAGTGGAATTGACAGACAAACATTACTGATTATGAAACCAATGACCTCTGTTCCAGAAAACAGTCCACGACTTGCTCAAAGGTCCAGAGCCGCCACTTTTCAACATAAGCAATACAAACTTACTACCTAAAGTTTTCGACTTAACTCCATTGAATAAGTCATTTGGCGATGTGCTCCAAGATGTACAGCTGCAATACAGAGGGGTAAGTATATCTAGTATGGCCTGGGACCTTCCCTCCTTCAGGCGTCAGTGTAAAACTTGGTTGGGGTGTGAATGTTGTTTTTGTTATTACAATAACAATAATTAAAATTGTCATTTTCATTATTATTATTGCAAAAACAAAAACAACAAATAATAATAATGAAAATAGAAATGAAAATGACATTTTATTTTTGAAATAAAGGGAAAAACCGGACAAATGTATTTCTGGCTATAACTTTTTTGTTTCTTATGCAATTATGATGAAGCTTAGGGGGACTGTACCCCCAATAGAGGGTACTGTGTGTCAGTTTTTGAAATGATTAGATAAAAGGAACCTATTTTAGAAGCAACTGAAAGTTGTGATTTTAATAAAAGCTTCATACACATTCATGACTACAACTTCTTTATCTTCCATTCAGTTTGCATGCAACCTGTAAATATTAAGTCCCTCCACAAGTTTAACATTTCTGCCAATTTCCAGAAAGATTGGATAAAGGGTCCTGATGGTATAAGACATTAACTTAAAAATACATTTCCAGGTGTAACATTTTAGTATTCTGTCCTGTGTACAAGATATTTGGTGGGAATGTATCACATAACTTCCCTGTCATCTCAACAAAACTACAGGACAATTTGTTAAAGGGACCCATTTTAGAAGCAATTGAAGTTGTCCACTTGAAGAGCATTATTCAGATAAATAGCAGCACATGCAGTGCCAGTTAGAGACAGGCACCTGTCATGGCAGGGGGAGAGAGACTGTAGGAGGGAGAATGTGGAGCAACCCAAAAGACTGACAGACACATTCACTGGCCAATTACTGCATGCTTCTAGCTTTATATGACCAATCGGTAGTGGCTTTGAGGCAGGCATAGAGGGCAGCCCTCAGGCGGGCATAGAAGGGACATAACTGGGACTTTGGGGATAGCATCCCAGTAATCAGGAGACATAGCTTACACATCCAGGCTGGCCAATTATCACCACAACCACATCCTGCAGCACTGTAACAGAGAACATAAGAGAATCTCTATTGACTCTGGGAAGTCAGATGCTTCTGACTTCCCAGTAACAATTGGGGGAGAGATGTTGGGATGGTCACAGCACAGAATGAGGCTATTTGGTTGAACTTTCTGCTGACCAATTGGCATCACAAACCGATCTTATACCACAGTGACATGTAAGAGAATCCCTGGCATAGGCTCCTTCTCTACATATGCTGTGCAGGCATATAAAATTGGGACACTTTAGCACATCTTTATGATATTTGGCAGAGATGATTATGAAATTGTGATATACAGCCCTGCCAAATTTCATGTACACTGGTTGGACTACAAAGTTGTTACACTCAGACATACATTTATATGTTAATTGCTTATACCACCAGGACCCTTTATCCAATCCTTCTGAAAGTTGGCAAAGATAGTAAATATGGGAAGGGGTATAAACTTACCAAAATTTATCTACATTAAATGTGAGGCAAAGAAGTTACAGCTAAGAATGTATATGAAGTTTTTTGCAATCATTTTGGAATTTGGTATACATAATGCCTTCCATTGGAGGTATATTCACCCCATGTTTCAGCCAAATATAGTGAAAACCAAAAAAGTTACAGCTGGAAATGTGTTTTCCATTGAAACAAAAGGAAAAGGAAAGCAAAAACAAAAACGAAAATTTGATATTTATGAAAACAAAAATGACAGATTTAAATAACAAAAGCAAAAAAGAACAAAAAAATGACATGGGCCTCTCGTGCAGACCTCTAAAACTTGGCTGTTCCGCCAGGCGTTTGGTGAGAGCGCCGGGTAGGGGGAGGGATGGGATAGGGTTTGGGGGGCGGAATTGATGGTTTCAGTGTTGTTTGTTTTTAGTTATGTGTATCTTTTAATGCTTTTATACTGTACGCCGCCCCGAGCTGCCTTTGGCAGGAGGGGGCGGGATAAGAAAATTTATAATTAAATAAATAAAATAAATAAATTACTAACTGCTTTTTAGATTGTTTGAGTATGTCTCACACTTTTCATAGGGCAAAATTCTCTTATACATTAGCCTAGTGTGAATTAAAATAGAGCTAAATGAATTTGTTGGGTATTGGATTTGCAATGGGGTATCTGAGAGAAGAATTTGATGCAGAATCTAGATAAAGTACAAAGTATGATGGGCATTTTTGCTGAATTTTCTTATGCATAGGTTGCAAAAATTGAAACTGAAAAAGATTTTTTTATATATATATAATTAACAAGCATTTATATAGTGCCAGCAATGTACCTGGCACTTTACAAAGGAATTGAATAGACACGGTCCCTGTCCTAGGGCTTACAATCTGAGAGATGGGGTGGGGGGAAGGAAGGGGACAGAGGGGGAGACAAGGAGTGTAACATTCATGAGGATGCGAGGTCCCAGGTGCATGCGCTTGGCTTAGTTACATCCAGAATGATGGCTGGCTGGTCTGTGTGGTGAGGATATGAGTACACAGACCTTAGGTAACAGATTGTACTGGATGGAGGGTATCAGCAGGAGTTAGCTGAACGGAGCAAGAAATCAGGGAGGACAGATCGGAAGAGGTGGGTTTTGAGGAGGGATTTGAAGGTACAAAGGGAGGGCGCAAGGCAGATGTGGGCAGGGAGGGAGTTCCAGGTGTGTGGGGCAGCTAGGGAGAAGGGATGAAGGCAGTTAGGGGAGGGGTGGGAGGGTGAGAGAGGGGACAGAGGAGGAGCGGAGTTCATGGACTGCAGTATGGAGGGAAATTAGCGCAGAGAGGTGGGGGGAGCAAGGTTGTGAAGAGCTTTATAGGTGAAGACTTAGGAGCTTCTGCAGTATTCGTTCAGGAAGGGGGAGCCAGTGAAGAGAGGAGAGGAGGGGCTACACATGGTCGAAGCGACGTGCGAGGTGGATGACCCTGGCAGTAGAGTTTTGGATGGAGATAAGGGGAGAAACATGAGAGCAGGGGAGGCCAGTGAGAAGGAGGTTACAGTAATCGAGGTGAGAGATGACCAGGGCATGAACAAGGGTTTTGGCAGAGGAGACAGAGAGAAAAGGGCAAATCTTAGCAATGTTATGGAGGGAGAAGCGACACAATTTGGCAACAGAGTCGATGTAGGGTTTAAAAGAAAGGGGTGAGTCAGAGATGAAGCCTAAGCAATGGACTTGGGGGCAGGAAGGATGGAAACCTCATCAATGAGGATTGACAGGCAGGAGGGAAAGGAAGGATTAGGGGGGAAGATAAGGAGTTCAGTTTTAGCCATGTTGAGTTTGAGTCGACGTTGAGACATCCAGGTAGAGATGTCAGAGAGACAGCTGGTGAGGTGAGCTTGAATAGATGGAGAGCAGGGGCGGCTGGTGGGTTTTGAGTTTGGAGGGGCAATAAGCTCGGCCAGCCGGTGGGAGGAGCCAGGGGAATGGTAGGCGGAGCCAG
>QEPC01010037.1:238092-273539 GCA_003113815.1 Sphenodon punctatus | reverse complement strand
AGCCCCCCTACTCTAACCCACCCACCCCCACTCCACCCACCCACCCCTGGGCCCCCTGCAATTTACTCACTGTGGGCTGGCTTGGGTGGTTCCCTCTCTACTCCTCGCTTCGCTTGGCTCCTCCTCAGCCTCCCTCCCATCCACGGGCTTGAAGCAGCTGCAGCAGGAGCTGAACCTGGGAGCCTGGGAGCTGCAGCAGCTGGCCCCTGAGTCTCCCTTCCTCCCCCACTGGCTTCAAGTTCCTTTCCAGTCGAGTCAAAGTTTGACTCGACAGGGAGGGACTCTGAAGGAACTCAGGAAGAGGGGGGAGGCTGGGAGCTGTGCGCGCACATGCTACTTCAAACAAGGTTCTTCGAGCTGACTCCGCATATTAACCCTCAACGCGAGTTAACTTTTATTTTATTTATTTATTTATTTTTCTTGGTTGGACATTTGGGGACTCGGGTCAACTCCTGGGGCTGGAGGGGCATTGCCCCTGATACCCTAGGAGGTGCACCACCCCTGACTGCATGTCCTGCTATTGATCTGAATAATGGTCTCCAAGTGGACAGCTCAATTGCTTATAAAATTGGGGTCCTTTATCAAATCTTTCTGTACCTTGGCAGGGATGACAGGGATGATGTGTGATATATTCCTACCAAATGTCTTGTAAACAGGATGGAATATAAAAATGTTACAGCTGGAAATGTATTTTCAAGTTAATGTCTTATACCATCAGGATGTTTTATCCAATCTTTCTGAAAATTGTCAGAAGTGTTAAGCCTATGAAGGAAAATAATATTTACAGGTTTCATGTAAATTGGATGGAAGATAAAAATGTTGTAGCCATGAATGTGTATGGAGCTATTCTTAAAATCACAGCATTCAATTGCTTCTTAAATTGGTTTCTTTTATCTAATTCCTTCAAAAATTGGCACACATTGTGCCCTCCTTTGGGAGTACAATCTCCCCCAGTTTCATAAGAAGTGAATAAGAATCATAAATGTTATAGCCAGAAATACTTTTTCAGTTTTGTTCCTTTATTTCAAAAACAAAAAGTCATTTTTGTTTCTATTTTCATTATTATTTGTCATTTTCATTATTGCAATAGTGATAATGAAAACAACAATTTTCATTATTGTTATTGTAATAACAAAAATAACATGCACATCCCTAGTAGAATCAATAAAACATTTTGATTTGTCCTCACTACCATGCTGGGAGGCTGCACCATAGAATGTCAGTCATTGCTGGGTGCCCATTTGATTCTTAGAATGAGATTTTAAAATATTTGCTTTTGGACAAGAATTGTGATATGTCTTCTCCAATGGTCAGATTCTGTTTTGAATGCCTTCGGGCTAGGAAACTAATTGTATAAAGTGGTTCTTGTGTTGAGGATTTTTATATATATATATATCTCCTTACTATTGGGTTTTATACAGCTGTATATATTTTCTGTTTTTATGCTTAGGTCTATACAATAAATATTTGATTGACTGGTAGTATTAATTTTGTAGCTCTGCTAGGCTTGGTTATCTTCTAGTTCTTTCTAGAAACAATTAGTGCCAGAACAAGATACAAGTATTTCTCTTACACTGAGGTTAAAAACATCTAAAAAAAAATGTAATAAAACTCTTGGGAAGTAGGTCGATCAAGGAAATGAACTTTGAGAACCTACTCCCTATTAGGCTTAGGATATTAATGCTAATTCCCCTTTGTGTGGCAAAGAAATATGAAAGCATAAAATTCCATTTTGTAAGGGAGGACAACTTTTGACCTATCCAGCCTTACAACATCCTCTATTGTTCTTTCTACTGAGAGGAAAGGCATTAAAAGTATCATTCTTTTTGAAATGTGGTACAAATAGTGTTTCATTATTTCTTGGGCTTAGTGGAAGGCAATGGAACACACCAGCAATGTTATTGTTCAGACACAGCCCTGTGAGAGGAAATACTTCTGTGTATGAATAAAAAGAATATATATTATTTGCTGATGTCTGACCAGGGAAGATAACATTTCAGTGTGTCATTTTCCTACGTGAATTCCAATTACTTTCCAATTAGAAAGTAAGGTTGCCCTGTTGGTCCCAAATATAGACAGTAGAGACAAAGTAGTACAGTAATATCTTTTATTGGACCAAATACGGTTGGTGGAGCTATGCAAGCTTTCAGACCTCACTTACTTGACTTGCCTGATGAAGGACCCTGTGAGGTCTGGTAGCTTGCATACCTCCACCAACTGGAGTTGGTCCAATAAAAGGTATCACTCTACTACTTTGTCACTGTTTCCAGTATTGTACCTCAAAATACTGACCCTATTTAATAATGTACTGTTATTGGCTACACTCAGCTTTGACGTTTACAGTTTAACAGAGCAGTTTATTGTGTGGGTATTTCTATATTAGTCCGATGCCCCATTTGGATCCATTTTGCAGGTGTACCTATATGACCACCATGATAAAAATATATAGTCCCATATTTGGGAATGTCAGACATCAGGGGGTGTTTTTTTAATATCATCGCTGCTTCAGCTAGTGACGGAAACATCATTGGCATCTAAATAGAACTTCTTGAAGACAACCCTATAAAAACTTGTCTTGGCCTACTGATTTTTCTTTCCTTTATAAAAACAAAATGTGGCAAAAGCTTGTACATTTCCACCAACAATAGTTGGTCCAATAAAAGATAATATTTGAATTACTTTGTCTCCACCTCTGTCATTCAGGACCAACACAGCAACCAACCTCTCTCTAAAACCGAAACAAAAAAACAAAAAAGGGAAGTTTCCTAAATGCATTTCTATAGTTTTTAAATATGAAATTGTGAGAGGAAAGGCATGAAACTTTGGGTCACTGACTAAACTCATGATTGATGCTGATATCAGGAGTCAGACCTCCAGGTGCTGATGTAACAGTAACAGGTCACAGCAACTGAAAATTGTCATTACTTGGCAGCTGTTTGTTGGCCTTCATGAAACTTCATGAAATTTACCAGGCCTTCCAAACCCAAGAGGTGTTTCTTGTAGATCCACTTTACTCCCTTGAAGCACAATGGTGGGGCACGATGAAGAAGTTGGTTGTGCTGATGCTTGCAGTGTATATGTTTGGTGGATAAATCCTGCCAAGCTATACTTATGTCAGTAAAGGAGTTTCCATTTTCTAAAATATATTTATAGCCATTTCACAATAAATAGGAGGAAGAACTGTGGGGTAAGACACTGAACTGGTGCTGGAGATCTCAGTGCAGTTTCTGTCTCTGCCACAGACTTTAGCTGCAACCTGAAAATTAAACCGATTGAAGTCAGTTGCAAACTCCCTTTGACTTTAATGGGTGAGGATTGTATACTTTGTGTGTCTTCTTGGGCAAGTCACTTATTCTGTCTGAGCCTCAGTTCTCCATTTGTAAAATGGGAAGGATATTACTGCCCTATCAAAGATGGGAGTTGTGTGGAGAAATTCATCAATATTTAATAATATCCATACTGCTGTGAGGTGCTCAGATAGAGGGATGAGATAAATGCTTAGATAAAAACAATTGTTATTGAAAGAAATAACCCTTTGTTTAGTACTGCCACAGTTGTTTCAGTGAAATATTCAACTTTTGCTGTTTTCTTAATAGTACAGCAATTATTTGAAAAGTTATTAATAAATAACAAAAACAAGAGACATTTGGAGCAAGCTGGGTCAGAGCAATAATTTTCACTTCTGGAAAGTAAAAGGAAAGGGTCATTTTCAGGAAACAGCTTCCTGATCAGGTTTTAAATCTGTGTAATTTAGCCAGATGAGAGATCCACCTTAGGATGGACAAATATATTTAACCTGTTTTTATTGTTTCCCCCCACAATAGATTTCACTGGAAGAAGGGAGTTTTGGGTCGCAGCACTGCTAGAATAGAATGGTATATCCCTCAGACTGCTGAACCAGGAGTCTACAAAATACAATATTTTGGGCACTACAAACCACTTCTGGGACAAGTTAATTCATTCAATGGCACCTCATCGGTATTTGAAATTGTAAGATTGTAGCTATTTCTTAGGGGTTGGGGGAGTTGTCTCCCTTGAGTAATGTTTGTGACTGTGGCACTCACTGAAGTAATGTAGCACATGGAACTGGATGTTTTTTTCCACAGTAGCTTCAGTTCAGTGTTGAGCATTCTGGTTTCTCATGCCTGTTCTCTAGCGTAAGCTGCAATTCAAATCAATGATTCAAATGCATCACCCACCAAGGACTGTTTCTTAATGGGGGTTATTTCAGAGGACCCATTCCAGATGTGATTTTAAAAAATAAATAAATGACATATACATACCAAAACCTGTATCATAACCAGAATTTGTGGTATATGTTGTAACTATCAGTGCAATCTTACATATTTCAGATTAAATTTATGTTATAATGTAAATGTGTGTCACGAAGGAACATAGGGTCACACACATGTAATACTGGTCTACATGTAGGCTACAAGTCTAGTAAATATGTAAAGCAAAAGGTTCAACGTGTATGTAATGTGTTACAGCTGAGACCTGTAGAACTTGAATCAGGTACTGTGACACTGACAAAACTCCAGGAAATGGAAAGAGATAAAGAGTGTGGATTTACCCCACAGTGAGACAGACACCTGTGGAGATGCAAATAGGACCTTCCTGTTTGCCTGTGTTGCCTGCGACGTGACAAACCTCAGGTTTCTCCAAGGCAGGAAAACTCAAACAAAGGACTCAGAATTGGTATTTAAGTGAGGGCCATTAAGCCATCTGTGCTATCTCTTGGGCATAGCCATCTTGAGCAATCTCATCTGCATCCTGGATCCTGCCAGCTAGCAAGGCTGGAAGATATGCACTGAGACCAGGACTTTGCTTTCTAGCAACTCTAAGAACCGGCACCCAGTCACCTACATTTGTGACTGAGAAAGAATCAGAACTAATGGAATTTCGTATGGTAAGATGCTTATCTAGGAACTCAACCAGTATAGATTAGGAATGAGTTATAATTACCTTTAATTTCTAGCTACCACTCTGTATCAACTATCTTGCTTGTGTAATCTAAACTTGCTTCTTAACTTTATGAAGAAGTGTCTGCGTCTAACATTGGAACACAAGTGAGCAACAAGAGTTTTCAAGCTCTTGGGACCCCAGAGAGAAAGAGTCTGTAAATGGGAAGGATCGGGCCCTTGGGTGACATAGAGGTTGTCCCTGCTGCAGAATTGAATCAGCTAGAGAGAAAAACTGATTCAAGTGGACTGTAAGTGAGGTAAACTGAGTCACTCAAACCCGGTAAAGTGGGGGTGAGGACCTCCAACCTGTGACAGTGGAGCCAAACAAGGGTTATGCTCAGTTTGTGAACCAATGTGTAGAAAGTAGAGGGGAGTAAATCCCATATCTGCACAGAGTGAGTGGCCAGTAACCATCTGGAACTCAACTCTGAGAGTAGAATAATCATTTTTCATTTCATTTATTAGATTAGAATAAGCACTTGAACAGAATGCGCTGAGTTTGTTATTTTAGTTTTTATTTCAGGTCAGGAACAGTGAACAAAATAGGACTCCCAAAGCACTTTCACCACCTGAGAAGGTCAGAGCTGAGCAGGGAAGCCCGAAAGAGAGGTCTCGAAGCAGAAGGAAAAACTAAACAGCAACTGAAGCAGCTGATACGAGAATTTGAGATGAGCATGAATGGAACAGATGGGACTGGAGCGGGTGAGCAAAACCCCCCTCCAGACTCCTCTCCACCTGACTCGCAACCAGGAGATGGAGCTGGTTTGCCAAACCCACTGACTTTTTGCCAAAGTCACTGGCTGGTTTACCAAACCCACTGACTTTTGAGGAATTCAAAAAAGCAGTTCTTGAGGAGTACAGAATCATGCCAGAAACTTTTCACCAAAAATTAAGAAATTTTGAGAAGTCAAACGCAATGTCTTATTCAGATATGGGGAAAATGTTAAATCAGTATGGGGTGAAATGGTTAGATGCACAAAGAAAGGCTACGAAGGAACAAGTAATGGACCTTATAATCCTCGAGCAATTCCTTAGTAATTGTACCCTTAATCTCAAAACACACTTGCTTAATCAGGGGATCATGAATGTCAAACAGGCTGGGAGGAGGGCAGATGAATATATTGCAAATGCTATCTCAGCTTATGAGGAAAGGAAACCAAATAATGGGGGAAAACCTGAGAAGGGGTATTACCAGAAGCAGAATGGGTATAAACCCCCACAATCTGAGCAGGGAAACCTGACCCAGAACAAACCAAATGAGAATGGGGGTCGGGGGAGACAGGGATCACCCAGACCCCAAAGAGCACACACCTCCCAATCCTCTAATAATGATTCAAGACAGTGCTTTACGTGTAAGCAAAGAGGGCATATGGCATGAGACTGCCCCCCCCCCAATGGAGTTCCATGGCCCTAAAGGGGAGTCTGAGGAGATTATTGGGACTGTCAGTGTGAATTTTGTGTCTGTAGTCCCACCTGTCTCTAGAGGTGTTTATGATTGCTGTATTATCCCTAACCCACCCACAGGGGATCAGTTGCTACAAAAACCTGCTAAAGTGAATGGGGTAAACTGCATGGGGAGGTTGGACAATGGGTCACACCTGGTTATGATACAGGAGGATTTGATCCCAACAGACAACATAAACACTCATTAAAAAGTTGTGGTATCCCTGGCAGCAGGAATCAAGGATATTCTGCCCACAGCAACTGTAGATTTAGAATGGGAGGGCTCAAAGGGGCCCATCTGGGTGGCTGTACTCCCCAGAAAGGCAGAAAATGAAATGTTAGTGGGGAACACCATAAACAAATGGGTCTTGGACAGGAGGTTGGAAAGAGCCCAATCCCAGGAACATGGGGAGACAGAGGGCAACCCTAGTGGAGGGGAAGGGTTACAGGAAGGCTCTAGCATCCCTACAGATCCTACACCCGAACCTGTGAATTCCACTCAGGGGCAGTAAAAGCCCAAAGAGGCGTCCCCAAACCAGCCAGAAGGCAGGGGAGGACAAGACTCGGGGAGTGAACTGCATGTCCCTGTCTCACATGGGGAACTGAAGGGAGTGAAGCCACAGGCCCCACCTGATTCTGAAGCCCAGCACTTGGCACCCCACCTTACACAGGAGGGACAAAATTCTTCAGAATCAAACCGGGTAACCATCGGGGGGGCGGGGGAGAGTTAGAGGCTGGAAATGCCCCTACTCAACCCAGGGGGTTTCAGGATGGCCTGGATGTTCATTGTCCTACCTTAAGAGAAGGTGGGAAGCAGCTAACTGAACCCAAGGGGTAACAGGCAAGCTGGGAGGTGGAGGATTCTACCTTAAGAGAAGGCAGGAAGGTGCAGGAAACCTTTCCCGGGATGGAGGGGGGACCGATGAGTGTCTCTTCCCCATGGATAAAAATGCACCACCTTGTAGTCCTAGAAGGCCAGGAGCATGGGTCTAATAGTGAACTTTGCGCCTCTGCCTTACCACACAAGGAACAGGAACAGAGAGAGTATGCTAAAGGTAAAAGAATTCAGGAGACAGTGAAAGTCCCTGAGAATGAACAGGGAAACGCTGCTGAAGTAGAAACTGGAGGGGAGTAAATGGTTAATAGTGTCCAGGGTCAAGCCACTGTGCTTGGGAAACTGAATCCTCAAGAGTTTTTTTTTGGGGGGGGTTTCTCACACCCATGTCACAAAGGCAGACTCCCAAGAAGGAGAAATACACGATTATACCTCCCCAGGGGATCCTGGAAGTACAAACAGAACTTGGGGGCAGGGCACAATAGCCCTTTCACACAAGCAGTTTTTGACTGGGTAATTGATTTGGATGCAAAAACATTCAAGCACACCAGTACAGCCAGGAGGGAAAGGCAACAGACAATGAACACTAGTATACAGTAGACATTCTGGAACAAGCTGAGATAGGGGACACCCTCAGATGGTCACAATGGGTGCCTTTACACATAATGTCAACGGGTGTCTGAATGTGTGTTTTGATCTTGATATGAACACCTGTTTGGCCCTGTGTTCACCATGTGGTGCTGTATAGACACACAGTCCATCTTGGGGCAAATCGGTGTTTTGCTCACCACCCGATATCAGTACACAAACGCTGCTGCACCATTCCCTGTGTTGTACTTGCTAACACACGGTGCCATGTGATATCATTAGACACGGCCACGTGTTCCACCAAAACATGCAAATTGTCCTTGTGATGCAATGGTGTTCACATCACGTGTTCAGTGGGTGAGCAAATTGGTGTTGGGATTTTTATGGTGCTTACATACGATGGCCAAACTTACTTAGAGGTTTTGACACCTGATCGTTATGTCCAAATTAATAATTTGGAAAAGGGTGTTAAGAGTGAGGTGATCTAATTTGTAGACGATGACACCAAGTTAATCAAGGTGGTTAAAACACAAGCAGACTGCACGGAACTGCAACGGGATCTTACGACACTGGGTGCCTGGGCATCTAAATGGCAAATGAGATTTAATGTGGACAAGTGTAAAGTGATGCACGTAGGGAAAAATAATCCAAACTATATGTACACAATGCTGGGTACGAAGCTAGGAGTTACCACTCAGGAAAAGGACCTGGGGGTGGTTGTGGACAATACAATGAAATCCACAGCACAGTGCACAGCAGCAGTCAAAAAAGAAAACAGAATGTTAGGAATTATTCGGAAGGGGATAGGGAATAAAACTGAGGAGGTCATAATGCCTCTATACAAATCAGTGGTGCGACTGCACCTCAAATATTGTGTGCAGTTCTGGCCGCCCCATCTCAAAAAAGACATAGCTGAACTAGAAATGGTACAGAGAAGGGAACAAAAATGATCAAGGGCATGGAAGGGCTCCCATATGAGGAGAGGCTTGGTAGGTTGGGGCTCTTCAGTTTGGAGAAGATACGACTGAGAGGCGATATGATAGGGGTCTATAAAATTATGAGTGTTGTGGAACTAAGGAACAAGGAGCAGTTATTTACCGTCTCAGCTAGTACTAGAACTAGGGGACACTCCATGAAACTGGGTTGTGGAATCTACTGTCAGAGGCTGTGGCAAGGACCAGTACTATAACTGAGTTTAAAAGAGGTTTGGACAAGTTTCTGGAAGATAGGTTCATTAGCAGCTATTAGCCAGACAGGATCAGGGATCATGATGGGAGCTGGGGGAAAACAACAGGAAATGGATCCCTCATTGTGACCTGTTGGGTGCTTCTCCCAAGCCACTGTGATTGGCTACTGTCGGAGACAGGATGTTGGGCTAGATGGACCATTGGTCTGACCCAGTATGGCACTTCTTGGAAACCACTATTGCATTACCTAATGGAAATGGCTGAAAAGCTACTTCTGCTACTTCTTACTAGTAGCAGAAGTAGTTGTGGTTTTTAAGTCTATTCCTTCAAGTTAGAGTACACCACACAGCAGCAAGCTCAACTTCAGTCAATTAAAAATTAAGAATTAATGTCTTTCTTGAGGCAGCTGGCAGCTGAGCACAATCATATTTATTTATTTATTTCAATTTTATCCCACACCCTCCTGCTCACAGAGCAGCTCTGAGCAGCTTACAACACACAGAATCAACAATTACAATTCATAATTAAAACATACTATTTCTCACAAGTTAAAAACTAATTTTAAATATCTTAAAAATGCTAAAAATATACTAAAAGGGCAGAACCAATCTGTATGTAATAACCATATGTGATATCACATCCCATAATAATCACTATTTATTATAATGTCCCCCTCCTCCCAAGACAAGTCCCCTAGTCCCCAGGGCCCCCAAAAGCTAAGGCTAAGTCCCAGTCGGGTCCCCAATGTACTCACCCAGGAGGCCCGAGCCCAGACAGGGCAGGCTGAGCTCGGCAGCATCTCCTCCCCACTGAAGGGATGATGGGCTTGATGATGGACCCTTGGTCTGACTTGGTACTACTTAACTTGCTTCCTTGAGATGATTATTATTAATAAAATATTATATATAAATAAATATACTCTAACAGTGATCCATAATTTGAATGAAAAAGATTATCTGACCACCAGCTGGCTGGCCAACTGAAAACTCTCTCTCTCTCTCTTGAACTGAGAGATAAAATTACACCTGTGTGGAGTCACCTTGATATATGCTCTGGTCTCTGGAGCAGCAGGCAGCCCCCACCCTCATGCCACGTGAGAGAAAAAGCCTGCGCTGAGTGAGACACTGAATAAAATAGTTACACAAAAAAACACAAACACTCTCCACTCCCCCACCTCCCCTGAAGTTGCTGTTCCACTGGCCAATAGAACACACACATCACAACAGGCTCTCTCTCTCTCTCTCTCTCTCTCTCTCTCTCACTCACACACACNCTCTCTCATACACACATCTCTCTCACTCACACATTCATACTCTCATGCATGGGGTGTCTTTAGACATAACCACTGTTGTCCCTCACACACAAAAGCGCACACACACACACACACACACACACACACACACACACACACACACACACACACACTCATTGCTCCCTCATCCCCCTCCTGCCCACAGGGCCCCAAGGACTACAGCTCATATAATGTTACTGTTGCTGCCGGTTGCCTGTCCATAGAGCTCCATGAAATACTGCCGCAAGCGATCCTGGCAGCGCATTGCTCTTTCCTATGAACACGCGGTGGACAGCACTCCCTAGCTGCCCAAGTGTGTTCTGGCAAGTTTTGACCCTTACAGGTCTCCACTCTCCTGACTCCTCCTTCAATGAGAGCTTCTGGCTCTCCAAGTCCTCTCCCTGGCAAGCTCCCTTGCAAGTCCTGACCTGCAGGTCATCCCCCCCCTGCAGTTGCGCATGCGCAGAGCCTAGGAGCGAGCTAGCGCATGCACAGTTTTCCAGCATGCTCTAAACAGGAAGTTCACAGTGCCAGAGCGGCTTGAAACAGCCGCGCCAGCCTCTGAATGCACAGCCAGCACCGGGGACAGGATTTTAAGGTAAGTAAGGTACCGTACTGGGCGCATGGGAGGCCAGGAGGGGCATTGCCCCATCTTTCCTAGGGGTAGCACCGCGCCTGCAAGTCACATATCCTTAAGTAAGGTTACCATGAGGTTTATATAACTTGTGTTGTTTAAATTCGGAATGATTTCCATGTGGCTTTGAAATAAATATAAAACGAAATTGTTCTGTCAGGTCTGGCATTTCTGTCATTGGGCTGACCTGAAGGTCTCACAACCATACCTGGCACCCCTCACCTAGTCTCAAGAAATAAAGGAGGGGTTACACAATCATGGGCTAATGTGGGGTAAGGTTGCCCAAAGTGGGGATATTGTCTCATGTGGCCTTTCTCAGTGTCTAAATGCAAAGTAGTACAGGTGTCATTACATGACTGTGAGTGAAATGTAAATGGATAACATCAAACTCTATAAAGTACTTTAAGGCCCTTAGAAAAGATAAAGCAAACAGAATATTTTCATATTTCCAAGCCAAAGACAAGGCAGCAAATCAGGGATACATACGTTTTCACTTCATAGATTTTTAAGATCAGAAGGGACGATGGTGTTCATCTAGTCTGACTCCATGATAATTCACGCCATAATGTTATCAAGATTTCAGTGTCACAATAATCTAAACATGTCCATTTTACCCTGGCTGGGCTTACCTTTCTACTCTGTTCCTGGCAAATCACAAATCTGGTCATGTCCAAGAAAACAGTGCCCCTGAGCTTCTTGAAATTCAAATCTACTTCTTGAAACTTATGCTAGGCTAACCTTATGGATATCCTGAATAAGGGATTGCCCAGCATACCAAAGAACCAAGGAAAGTTCTGATCAGAATACTAGGTGAAATTTATAGTCAATTATTTTTTGAAGGGTTTGAAATTCAGAATAATTCCAACAGAAACTTTGATAGCATCCATGTTACATAATTCAAAGCAGTGAAGAGTGTTTTGGAGCAGAAACTACTTAGAGTGCACAGATTAGAAATTTAAGACAATGTTTTGGTTCAGATCTCATGTGACAAAATGCTGTGTACAATAGTTGCAGGAAAGTCAGACCTCTGAGCTGAGCATCTGAAAAACTAGATTTAATCCCTCACTGAGTATCACTCATGCTGCAGGATTACTGCTGAAGTTCAATTGCTGAAGTTCAATTGCTGATGCTGATTATTGTTAGTGTTGAATATCCAGAGAAAAAAGGAACTTAGTCAGATAGTTAATTCTGGAATTCAGTTCAGCACAGTAACCACAAGTCAATAAAAAATCTGGCATATAATCAAGAGGATTATGCAGTTCACTCAACCACTGGGTGGCTCTGTTGTTCTACACAAAGCCAGTACTCTCCCTCTATTAGGAGATTTGCATGCTGTTCAGAAGAGCAAACTGATAATTTGTCAGATCTCTAGGATAATGTGTTATGGATGCTGATCTCTTTCTCTAATGTTTCTGACCTGTTGCTCTCCCCTCCCCCCGCTTCTGTTTAAATTATTTTTGGAGGGTGTGAGGCAGTCAGTTAGGCAGGGAACAACAACTACCTCTCCCTCCCACTCCATTGCCTCTCACGCAAGCGTCCCCACCTTTGAAAAATTATCCTGTCTGCCACCAGGGAGAACAATTCCACACACCACCTCCTCTCACTGAGGGACCTGGGCAATACCCAAATCCCATCACCCTCTACATTCAACCAACCAACCAACCACCCCTCTATTTTTGTTCTCCCTATTATTGCCACCTCCGTTCTTGCTGCCTCTGGTGCCGCTAAAGGGCACTTGGAGACGGTACCCACCCCCAGGCAGGCCAGGGGGCTTTTTACACTGAGGCACAGTGTAAAAAGCTGGAGGGGTCCATTGCTGGTGGTGGTGTGGTGTGGTGTCCTCCCAGGTGCCTGCCTGTGCCACTGCCTTGCCCAACTCTGCCCCCCACTTTCCCCTGGCAAACATTCCCATGGGGGGGATGTATGATGGTCCATGTCAATGAGGGGGCATGAAGGAGCAACAGACACAGCAGGAATAGTAGCAGCAGTGACAGGAGCTGGAGGATGAGAGCCCTTAAGTGTAAGACTTTTTTATTTGGCAGGACATTCAATGGCAGGACTTTCAGTGGACAGGGATAGACTGGGAGGGGTGGGGTGGGGTGTTTTTGTCTTGTGGGATTTTAATTATTTATTTTATATTTGAATTTCTGTATTCATTCTAAGCTGTCCTGGCCTCAGGGGATAGGGTGGGATATACATCAGATTAGATAGATACAAATAATCCAGTATAAAATTTTACTTTTCATTATAGTTAGGGACCTGTGTTCAATGTGCATGTTCCTCATTGGCAGCAATCGGGGAGATGCAGTGAACACAGGTCCCTGACTATATTACAGAAAATAAAACCATCTTTAGAAACTAAAAATACCGAGAAATTATTCTTATAGCATGAAATAGTTGAAAGGATATAGAGCAAACCTGAGATGAAAGCCTGTTCCCTAGTTGGTCTTCAGTCCTCTTCAGGGCCAAATAGTTAGTCAGTCTGAGGGCAGAGCTGCACAAGGAATCTACATCAGATGAGAAGACTAAGAAGTTGGCAGCAACATCCTGACATTTTGAGGAGCAGAAGTAGCAAGTGAGAATACTGCTCAACCCTTGGACTGGGAAACAAGGGGGGGGGGGGCATCATTTGCATCAATTTGCATGTGTTGAGTTGTGTGAATTTATGCAAATTTAAAATAGCTCATTGCTTAATGTAATTGCTGCGCTGAAAAATTCAACCCTTTCCTTAAAGCTTAAAAAGCGGAGATATTCGTACATATAATAGCCTCTTACATAAGCTAGACTCTTGCCTTACCACGCTACTTCTGAAAGTTCTCACACACAGCAATTCCCTAAGAGCTTTGCCTCATGCCACCCTCCCCCAAATGAACTTTACCATTCAGGCAGCCTTCCCTTTCAAAGTCAAGTTTTTCCCATATTTCAGGCACTTTTTTTCTCTTTTGGTCTCCTTGATAGATGAGATTCTGGATGGGTCAGGTCGTTATTACATGAGGCTTCTTACTAGTGCATTTCTAAATTCCTGGAGAAAGAAACTTGCGCACAGGGGGAGGGGAGCGTTAGACATTCCTCTCTGCTATCGGTAGTGAGCCAAGTGCCATTGAAAACAGCAGGGGTGCCGTGAACTAGTGCAGACTTGGAGATGCAGAGTTGCAAAACCCTTCATATGGAAGAGAGATGCAGTAATGTGCCCTTTTAGCAACCTAAAAATATGAGATTGGCTTGTAAATTATGAGATGTAAATATAATGGTTGGATTATACTTGTCCACTGTTTTCTGACTTTTAAAAATTCACAAGTTATAATTTTTTCTCTGCAATTATGTTCACAAATTGTATTTTTTTTTCTCTGAAATTATGACAGCTAGAAATTTTCAATAAATAAAAGCTGATACTTCCACACAATAACATGACTCCAGGAATGGGGGCTTTAAGGAAAATACTAATTATCATGAAATGCATGTGACAATTGCAAAAGCATGCAGCATCAAGAAAATGGGCCTTCTGACTCTTGCAATTTTATCGTGAGTTTTACAATTTTAGGTCTGCTGAAATTATGGGAAGCTCTGCTATTGTTATAAAAACATAAGTTTCTAGCCCTCATGACTAGCAGATAAGAGCTTGAAAAAGTGAAAAAGAGACTGCAGGCTTTAAAAAAAAGAAGTTAACCCACTCTTGTGAGGCTGACAGCTTTTACAGTGTAAGGCTCATAGGAAAGAGGAAGAATTGGGAGGATTGTGGAAGACAGGAAATGCCAAATTTTAGAGGGAAGAAGAGAATTAGGGGTGGGACCTCCTGGTATCTTGTAGAGAATGAGATTAGTTCTCTACATGACACTGTAGGCAAAATCACTCCACTGCAAATCATTGCTTCTGTAAGTGCATACACTCCAATAGTACCTTTTTGCCTGGTACAGTAACAGGTTTTATTATTTTGTACGAGGCATAAGCTTTGTGCCAGGTTCAGCAGAGAAAGGTGATCATTAACATCTTATTAAACAAGCAGGAGAAAGAGCTGGAGGTCATTGATGAGGGTGGGGGGAACCTTTTCTACTTTAACCAAATTGGGATGAGCACTGCTATCAAAGAACAAACAAAGGTAACCCCAGGCAGGAGGGAGCTATGTACCTGGGAGCAAGATAAAAACTAAAAAAGGTAGAAGGGATGCGAGTGTGTTTGTGAAAATGATCCTTCAGCGTGCTGAAAGGGACTATCACTGCTTTCATCTGTGATCCTCTGAGTGACTTAAAACTAAAACTAAAACTTTACAACTGAAGTCAATGTACACATCTGAGAATTTTGACTTCAGTGATTATTATATATTCAAATTTCTACCCAGCCCTTTGCCTAAGGCTCATGTGTACAGAGAGACTCTTACACAGACATTCTTGTTTTCCAGCTCAGCTCCAAAGGTGGACCCTTTTCACATGAGACCCCTCCGCCCTCGCCCATGTGGGTGACTGGGGGTATGAGGGTGGGCGTCCCTCTGACCATGGGTGGGGATGAGTGGGGCTGTGTGCACGCTCCTGCGCTCTACCCATCTCCACCGATCCCACACACATGGAGGTACTGGAGGAAATGGAGGTGTCTCCATATGTGGAAATGGGTGGAGGTGGGTGGGCGTCCAGGTAATGGGCTGCCCACATGCTGCACACCCGCTGTAGCCTCCACCCATCCCCCCTTCAATGTGGTTCCTCCCAGGCCTGTTTGAAAAGGCCTATTGTCAGTGGGCTATTACAAATTTTCTTAAGCACATGCAGTTTATGCAAATTAGGGGGCATGAAGTGTACTTATTTTTCACTGTCAAATGTTGGAGGGTATGTAAGTGTATGGTACGTGCAGTAGGCCAGCAGTGAGAGAACATATTCTAGAGGAGATGCCAGTTAGAGGTGTGCACCAGGGACCCATGTTGTTGTTCATTTTCATTTTCTGTTTTTGTTTGTTTTCGTAAATATCAAAATTTCATTTTCGCTGTTGTTTTTTATTTCCATTGGTTTCAATGGAAAACACATTGTTGGCTGTAATTTTTTTGTTTTTCATTTTATTTGGGTTAAACATGGAGGCATTGCACTTCTAGCTGAAGGCATTACGTGTACCAAATATCAGAATTATTGAATAAAGGAATCTGATTTTATAAGCAGTTAAATTATGTTATTTTGCAAAGAAATTATGTTATTTTGCAAATACTTTTAGAAGTATTGGATAAAGGGTCCTGGTGGTATAAGTAATTAATGTTTAAATGCATGTCTGATTGTAACATCTTTGTAGTCCAACCAGTGTACATGAAATTTGGCAGAGCTGTATTTTACACCTTCAGAATCATCTCTGCCAAATATCAGAAAGTTGTGTCACTGTGGTATAACATGTTTTTGATGCCAATTGGCCAGAAAAAATGTCATCCAAATATCCTCATTCTGTGCTGTGACCATCCCAACTTCTCTCCCCCACTTGTTACTGGGAAGTCAGAAGCATCTGTTTAGGAAAGAGCCAATAGAGATTCTCTTAGGTCCTCTGTCACAGTGCTGCGAGATGTGATTCTGATGATAATTGGCCAGCCTGGATGTGTATACCATGTCTTCTGATTGCTGGGATGCTATCCCCAAAGTCCCAGTTATTAGGGATGGGCGAACACGGTTCGGAGTTCGGACCGAACTCGACCAGAACTTCCGAACCGAACTCAATTTTCAAAGCGAACTGAATTTCTGAACTTGGCTCTGTTCGCCCATCCCTAAAATATAATATTCCATTTACTTCAATGGGGTTTGAATTTCCAAACTTTGTTCGGAAGTTCAGAGTTCAGACCAAACTCTAATAGTTCGGTCGACCGAACTGAACTTCCGAACCAAATTTCCGAACCGAACCGAATGTCTGAACTTGGATCTGTTCGCCCATCCTTACCACTTATGTACCTTTTATGCCTGCCTCAGGGCCGCCCCGTATGCCCACCTCGAAGCCACCACTGATTGGTTCTATAAATCTAGAAGCATGCAGTAATTGACCAGTGAATGTGTCTGTCAATCTTTTGGGTTTCTCTACATCCTCCCTCCCTACAGTCTCTCTCACCCTGCCATGCAGGGTGCCTGCCTCTGACTGGCACTGCATGTGCTGCTATTTATCTGAATAATACTCTTCAAGTGGACACTTCAATTAACTTATAAAATTGGGACCCGTTATTAAATTTTCCTGTAGTCTGACAGAGATGACAGGGAAGGTGTGGGATACATTCCTGCCAAATGTCTTATAAATAGCTGGAATATAAATATGTTACAGCCGGAAATGCATTTTCAAGTTAATGGCTTATAACATCAGGACCCTTTATCCCATCTTTCTGAGTTTTGTCAGGATTGGTTATCTTGCGGAGGGACATAATTTTCCTAGGTATCATTCAAATTGTATGGAAGATAAAGGAATTGTAGCCAGGAATGTGTATGCAGCTTTTCTTAAAATCACAATATTCAGTTGCTTATAATTGGTTTCCTTTATCCGCTCTTTCCTAAATTTAGTGCACATAGTGCCCTACATTGGGGATACAATCTCCCCAAGTTTCATCATAATTGAATAAGAAACAAAAATTGTATAGTTGGAAATACATTTTTCAGGGTTTTCCCATTATTTCAAAAATGAAAATTCTTTGTCATTTTTCTTTTTGTTATCATTATTTTTCATTTTCGTTACTATTGCACTATTACTATTACTAGGGGTCTAAATTGCCAGTAAGTCATTTGACATTTTTGCAGTATTTTACCAGTGATAATGGAGTGTCTTACTCCTTGCAACAGAACGTCTGCTCTATTTCTGGCGATTGGAAGGAAAAACGAATTGTGGGGTTCATGCTTCACTTCCTCAGAGGTGAGGTCTCATGTCAATGCTAATTTCCAGGAAAGATGTTACAGACCAAGATACATAAGGAGAGGGAAGTCCCCACATGGTAGAACCTTTAGTTCCTTCTGTAATGTGAACAAATGTATATATGGCCATCTGCAGCTTTTCTAGGTCATTGGTCTTATTATAACTGAAGGCTTGAATTCTCCTTGGTGTATTTATGCCTGGACCTGCTAAAGCAAAGATCATTTAAAGTTATACGCACATGTTGTAAAGCAAGATGCAGCTCAAACCTTAGGAAAATGTCATTTCTGAGTTCTTTTGTTGCTTTGATTTCACCCACTGGCATCCATAATGGAAATATTCCTGATTTTTTGATTCCTCATTCAGCCTGGAAAACAAATTTAATTGCAACTCTTCAAGTTATCTAAGGGATCTTTGAAGGGAAAAAAAGAAACTCTGAATTGTGTGTTTATTTTTAACTTAAAATACAATGAAAACAAGAAAATAAGTAAAGCTAAATGTGGCAGAGCAGAAAATTAGTAAAGTTAAATGAGGCAGAATGACAGAACTGGCAGAACAAATTCTTCTTGATGGAGTAAAGGCTTCTCCGGCTCAGTATGCAATTGAAAGATTCTTTAAAAATTCTTTCAGGGTATTTCTGGCTACTTCTTCAATTCTTCCTTGGTTGTTTTTATTTTTGCCTGTGTAAGTTTTTGTCTGCCTTTGGAAACCTCCTTATTCCACATTAGGAAACATCAATAGAAAATCATCAGAGAATATTGAATCCTTTTTAATCTTTAATGATTGGTTCTTCCATAATAAATAAAGTTATTAAGAATGCAGCAACAAAGTTAATCATAATACTCCCAGTCCTATCACTGGGAACCAGAATACAGCTTAGTTCATTTGTAATGCACGGAATTAAGAATTAATGCCAAGAGGAAAGGTAAAATATTACATATTCAGGTATTTCAAAAAACAAATTTCCCAGCTATCTTTCTGTAATTAGGTAAGATCACCACCAACAAAACACAGCTTTTCCTCATGCTGAATCCTACATACCTAGCAAACTTAGCATCATTGGCCCTTTTTAAATGAGACGCCCCCACGCAATGCACATGTGGGTGCCTGCGTTGAGTGCATGGGGGTGTATGCACACTCCCACATAACATCCATCTCCACTCATCGCCACCTATCCCCCATGCACGGAGCAACAAGCAAAAACAGTGGTCACTCCGTGCATGGGGGATAGATGGAGAGGAGTGAGTGTCCATGTAACCATCTCCCACATGTCGCCCCCCCCCCAGCACACCCATTCCCCCTGCACCCATTCCCGTTTGGAAAGGGCCATTGTTTAGTGTCTCCCTTTCTGGTCATCCTTCCACACTGCCCAAAAATGAAACAGCTGATCTAGTGCACATGGTTAAAGCCTTTGGCCAAACCACAGGCCCACACACACAGGCAACTGATAACTGTTGATAGTGGGGGGGATGGTGCACAAGATTGCGGGGCTGGGTAGGGGTTCTATAGGGCTGCCACAAATCAGGGGAGCACATGCCATGGTGCCCCCCACACGAGTCACCTATGGGCCGAACTTTCCTTTTGAAAATTTGATAGAACTGAATTTGGTAACCCCAGCTGTCTTCTAGGTACCCGTCTATCCTCCCTCTCCTTGGAATACACCACTTCAGATTTGGGCTATGAAGATACATCATGTCCATCTAAACAAATAAGACATGGTATTCTGCTGACATCTAATTGCACCCTTTCCAAGGAATTAGATCATCTGAGACCATTTTAAATGTTTCACACTCCCACTGGAATAGTAGATCCTATCTTGAGAACGTTGCCCACACAAGTAGCTGGCATTTATTATGGGGCCATTATGGAGCCAAGGTAGTGGCTCCATAGTTAAGGCAGAGCTAACTTTCTTCACTGAGAGGCCCATTGAGTTCAATAAGAGTCCCAGGGGCAATTTCCTCTGGGTTGCAACCCACTGTTGGTGGGGTTGTCTCATTGATTTTGCCATTAATAGTGAATGTGGTTTGCATAGAAGAGTTGGGAAATGGTCAAAGTGCATGCCACTGTTCACAGATTGTGCAATGAACAGGTATAAGATGTTTAATTATGATTTTAAAGTACTGTCTGTATGCTTTAACCATATACTTATGTCATGCACTCTTCCTTACCTATTTGATTTAAGGATAAAAAACTATTGCCACATTTAGTAGAGCTCGGTGGTCTAGAGGTAAGACACTTGTTTAGCGAGCAAGAGGTCCTGGGTTCAAATCCTGTCAAGTAAAAGGGAAAAAGACTGTACCTTTAGAAAAATGTTTTTGCTGTTGACCATTGAAGGTTCACATCCAGTCCTGTGCATGGGGCCCTGATCCTGGAACCCAAGCAACCTCTGCATCTGCAGAGTGACGCAGCATTCTGCCAAGCCCATAAGTGAGAGGTCAATGGATCAAAACCATTCTCAGATAGCTTGCTTCTTTGACTACTTTAAAGAGCACATTGGTTTAGAAGTAGGATCCTTGCGTAGGGGGCAAGAGGTACTGGGTTCAAATTCTCTGTAGTGCTGCTGTCCTCAAGTAAGAGGGGGAAAAGACTGCACCTTTCAGAACTTTTTTTCCTGCTGCTGCTGCTGACTATCAAAGGTTCACGTCCAGTCCTGTGCACTTGGCCCTGATCTTGGAATCCTTTCTCTGGTGGGTGGGGGATGCTGGGGATCCAGTGGGGTGTTCATCCTTTGGTGGCATGAACCTTCAAATCAGTGAGATCATTTGCAGAGCATAAGTTTAGTCATTTGCAGAACATAAATTTAGTCACGTGCATTCTCAATGGGAATGGAGCTAATAATAGGAAGCATCAGAAGGATATCACAAGCAGAGAGGGAACCACAAGCTGCATTAGGTGGTGGTTCCATTGTATCTTCTATCTAGCTGTTGTCAGGTACAGTATAACTGAATCTCGACATTGGGTGAAAACAGACATGACGCTAACCACCCTTTAACCACCAGGTTATTTATTCATGTTGCAGGGCTGTACTGGTGCCCTATGCAGCCCTGAAACATGCATAAATGACCACCAAGGGTGGTTAGTGTCATGTCTGTTTTCACCCATTGATAGCTCTAACAGTTGTGTGTGCGTGCTCATGCTGGAGTTACCCCCTTTGTGGAAACTTTGTGGGTTTTTTTTGGTAGAGGTGGGAAACTTCAGACCTGGAGGCCAAATGCAACCTGTGGTTAGTTTTTATTTGGCCCCTTTTTAGTTCCTGGATTTGTCCCCGGATCCAATTCCTGCCCCCAAGCATGGAAAGACTGAGCTCAAGGTATGGGAGCAGGGATGAGGGCATGCCCCTGAGGACAAGGGACAGATCCATGATCTGAAGCCTCTTGCTGAGCACACTTCTTTACCCCAACTTCTCTGCAGCTCTCAGAGCTTGTACTAATTTTTAAAGTGGCCCCTGGGAGGGAAAAGGCATACAGCACTGAGCACGCACTTGATTCCTTCTAAATAGTAGCCTTGGGGGACCTCAACATTTATGCCAATGCTGACCTTGGGGGAGCAGCACATGAGTTCATGCTGCCATGGCAGCCATGGGCCTGTCCAAGATGGTTATCAGCCCAACACAAAAGGGGGGACGTACCTTAGACCTTGTATTTTGCACCGGCCTTGAGGTGGGTGCTCTGTTAGTGGGGGAAATATCAGCTGTGCCCTTGTCATGGACGGGTCATTACCTCCTGCAGACCTCGCTCATGGCGCATGTCTGCCCTCGGAAAGGTGCTGAACCGATTTGGATGATTTGCCTCTAGAGGATGATGGAACTGGAGAGGTTTCGGAATGCTCTGGGGGAGATACCCTCTGACCTTGATGACCATCTCATTGATGACCTCGTTGTACTGTGGAACATCTTGCTGACTGAGACCATTGCTCTGCAGACCTCTTTGGTTTTCTGAGGAGCTGTGGTTGCTGAAGCGAGATGGGCAGCAGTTGGAGTAACAGTGGTGTCGTTCGTGTGCTGAAGCCGACAGATTGTGGCATAGAGCCAGTTTATGAGCCTATGCCATGGCTATGTGGGTAGCAAAGAGGGAGTTTTTTGCTGCTACTCATAGCATTCGCAAAATCCTATCCAGTGGAGCTTTTCTGGGTCATTGGGGGCTGCTTAGTACGGCCTCCCTCAACCTTGGAGTGAAGTCTACTGCTCACTGTGACATGTTTGTGGATTATTTTGTGGTCAAAATCACTTGTATTCACCATAACTTCAACATCGCACTAATTTCCTTAAGGGATACCAGAGACTGTGGAAGCCCCGCCTTGTCTGGTTTTATGGGATCAATTTCAGTCGGTGACACCTGCCAATGTGGTGGATGTTCTTGGGATGGTCAGGGCCACTTCTTGTGAATTAGATCCTTGTCTGTCCTTGCTGGTTAAGTCCTGCCAGGAGACAATGGGGCCATTGATGGCTGGGGGGGGGGGTGTCACTGCCTCCCCGCGGGAGGGCAGAGTGCCAGGAAGGTGGTGGTGCAGCCTCTGCTCAAGAAACCATCGCTTGACATTGACTTCTCTGACAGCTGTCGATCTGTCTCTAACCTTTACTTTTTAGGGAAGGTTATTGAATGGGTAGTGACTCGACAGCTGCAGGGGCATCTTGATCATGTCAAGATTTCTGCAGGGTTTTCTTGATCCCTCTCAGTCGGGCTTCCATCCGGGGTATGGCATCGAGACTGTGCGTGTGGCTTTGGTTGATGACCTACGCTGTGAATTAGATCGGGGTCGTTCGACCCTGTTGATCTTGTTAGAGCTGTCAGCTGCGTTTGATACTGTTGATCTTGAGATGTTGGTGACGTGCCTGTGGGACTGTGCAGGGGTGGGTGGGACTGTTCTTGAATGGTTCCACTCTTTCCTGACTGGAAGAACCCAGTGGGTGGTGCTCGGGGATTATTTTTCATCATACTGGGACCTCTCTTGTGGAGTCCCACAGGGTTCTGTTTTGTACCCTCTCCTGTTCACCATGTATATGCAGCCACTCGGCAATGTGATTAGGAGGTTCGGTATGCTGTGTCATCAATATGCTGATGGCACCCAGCTGTACCTCTCTTTTTCAACATACCAAGGCCCGGCAGTCTTAGTGCTTACTCTGTGTTTGGTGACTGTGAGGGATTGGATGAGGGCTAATCGACTGAGGCTGAATCCTGACAAGATTAAGGTGTCGTTAGTGGATAAGGCGATGGAGTTGACAGCCCCCGTTATTGATGGGGTCTGTCCTGCACTGGCATCTCAGGTCTGGAGTTTGGGGGTGCTCGTCGGTGCGCAACTCCACCTGGATCTCCAGGTGGAGGATGTGGCGAGGAGTGCCTTTCACCAATAACATCTGGTGCGACGGCTTTGGCTGTTTGTCTCAAGCTCTGATCTGGCCACTGTCATCCATGCTTTCATCACCTCTAGATTAGATTATTGTAACACACTCTACGTGGGGCTACCCATGGTGACGGCTCAGAAATTGCAGCTGGTGCAGAATGCAGCGGCTCATCTCTTATTGGGACTGGGCCGCCGGGAGCATATTTCATCAGTGCTCCATTCTCTGCACTGGCTGCTGGTGATTTTCCGGGCCCGATTCAAGGACTTAGTCTTGGCCTATAAAGCCCTAAATGGCCTGGGCCCTACCTATCTGCAGGATTACCTCACTTCCCAGGTACTGGATCAGCTGCTGCGGTCATCTGGGGGTGCCCCGCTTGAGGTCCCTGGGTCTTCCGGGGGGCCACTCAGGGGAGGACATTCTTGGTGACTGTACCATGGCTGTGGAACTCCCTTATGGTAGGGGCCCGGTTGGCCCCTGATCTTCCCTCCTTTCAAAGAAGTTGTGAGACCTGGCTATTCTGCCAGGTGTTTGGCAGAGGAGATGGGTAGTGCTGGTGGGATTGGGTATTGAGGGTGTGTGTGTGGTGTGTTCTTTTGACTTCTTTTATGATGTTTTGTCTTGTTCTTTTTAGTGATTGTAAGCCGCCCCAAGCTGCCTGTGGCAGGAGGGGGTGGAGTAACAATTTAAAGAAAGAAAGAAAGAAAGAAAGAAAGAAAGAAAGAAAGAAAGACCCAGTGTGGTGTAGTGGATAAGGTGTTGGACATGAACCTGTCGTGGCAGGGGAAATGTGTGGGGGCTGCACTCCCCCCCCAGCCAAGACAACACCCACCGCAGCTCCCTGCCCTCCTCCCACAGTGCAATCCGGGGGGGGGGGGGAAGGCTTGGCTTGGGGGCAACAGCCTGAGAAGGGCCTAGGGGTGCAAAATTACTCAGTCCGACCCTGGCAGGGAGGGAGCTGGGGAATTGCTGCAGGAGCAGGAGCTTCAGCACCTCTGTCCACAGGCTCAGAGTTTGCAGCGGAGGTGGTGGTGGTGGTGAGAGGAGCCAGGGAATTGCTAGGGGCGGACAGCTTCAGTGCTTCTCCCCCAGGCTCAGAGTTGCAACAGAGGTTCAGGGCCAGACACAAGCAGCATTGATTGTGGAAGCAGCATTTCAGGAAGCCAACCAAGTCCCCTCCCCACAACCTGGCAGCGCAACTGGTTCTGTAATGCACGGAAATAGTGAGTCCCTAACTGCAGTACGGGCCAAGGAGCCTCCTAGTGGAGGGAGCTAACTAGTTAATTAATACATATGTGTGTAAAACATAACTTGTCCACTACTACAATTTCTCTACTCTTATTTTTATTTTTTATTTTTTTGGAATGGCATATATTAATTTCTTCATGACCATCTCTGCAGAAAATATGTCATCTTTTCTGAAACAGCATGTTATCTAAACATAGATGTAGTACCATCTCCTGCCATCTTTATACTCCATGAAATCACTCTTAGGAGTTTGGATCATGTTGTAAAACCTCTCAAAGAAATTAGACAAACAAAACACCTACAGTTTAAAAAACCTAGTTAAAACGGATTCACATCAAGCAAACTTTAACAAACCAGGAAATTGTATGTTAAGGCTCCCACCTGAACTTGAACACCTTGTAAGCAGTGAAGTTGTTGTCTGGTGTCAGTCACATACTGTGCTTGCTTACAACTTAGGCTCCATGTACCCACACTTTGCCTTGGTCTTTCAGCCCCAGCCCTCTTCTTTTGCAGGTTTGGGGTAACACTAAAGCTAGGATGACACTCTCCTCCCTGTCCAATATTGCATTGTTACTTTACTTCCAATGTGGAAAGAATTTCTCTTTTTTTTACTTATATGCCAAATCTCCATTCTGTGGCACCAGATCAAGTGCATCGCCCCACTGCACAGGTGACTAAGAGCATATAAATATCCCAACATGAAACAACTAGATGGACCAGTTGTGCTGTCCTTACATTGAAATTTATTTTATTTGGGATCACCACCTACTCTAAACCACTACTTATTTGTGCCCCCCACAACCAACTAACCACCACTTCACTCTGAGGATAGAAAAGTTCTGACTTCAGCTGCCCCCTCCCAACCTCCAGTTAAGGCACTAGCTTGCAACTGCATAGTCTGGCCTCTACTACTACCCAGTAAACCCCACTCACCTCCCAAAAAATTGCAAGACTCCTGGTCACTATAATAACCATCATTACGCATAACAAATATGTCTACGAGTGTGTGAAATAACAACTCCCACGTCCTCCAAAAAAGAAAACCCAGGAGAGAAGGTGTACTAATACACAACGGGGCAATAGAGACTAGAAAAAGGGGGTGGCTATGGTGCTTGTTAGCATTATAGTAGTGTTTCCCATAGTCTCCTATCACTCATCCCGATCACTTACATCACCCAAAGTATTGACATTCCACCCATTTCTTATGGCATTCCTCCTATTATTCCACCAAGTTCCTTCCTGCTGTATCAATCCCTATGGCCTTCTTCCTGTCATTCCACTGTCTCTCCCTGCTTCCTTTGTTATTCCACATCCTCTTCCTCCCCCAGTCCCAAAGATGCATCTCCATTGTATCATTTCACAGTTAATGAGATACAATTTAATTTCAAATTAGCATTAATGTTTCCCCATTCCTTCTATTGGCCATTCCATGGATTTCATGTCAATGTCTACCCACATTCTAAATGAACACATAGCATTTTCCCCAGCTTCAGTGTTGCCCCCAACCTGCAAAGGAAGAGGATTGGGGCTGAAACACAAGGGAACCTAAATTGTAAGTGAGCACAGTATGTGACACTATACAATAACTTCACTGCTTACAAGGTGTACAAGTTAAGATGAGAGTCTTAACATACAATTTCCCGGTTTGTTAAAGTTTGCTTGATGTGAATCCACATTAACTAGGTTTTTTGTTTGTCTAATACACTCTGTTTTGTTCTGTCATCTCATGACCCTCAGAAAATCAGGAAACACAAGTTTATATCTGACCAATCCCTGCCTTTGCAGTTGAACCTCAAACTCAGAGGAAAGAGGGTGCTATGTTGAGGGTAAGGGCAAAAAACATTGCAAACCTGATAATGTAATTTCCCCCGAAGTTACTTCTTTGCCTCCTGCTCCTTTCATTTTGGTGGAGGCCTTTAACAAAGGGGGTATCTCCACATATAACACTTGACACTGTTCCAGACACCTCACACATAGGCAAGTGTTATGTTTGTTCAAGCAATCCTGGGAGCTAGCTAGCAACAGAGAGAACCTGGTTTACTGTTGAGAACAAATCCAGGGAGCTCATCAGGAGACTCATGGAACAGCTGAAAACATGACATGCAATCAAGTCTGTACCCTGTCACCCCAGCAGACTTTGTCATGTCATTTTTCAACATAGAAGGGCTTTGCTGAACCTTTTTCACCTGCAGGGAACATTGTCTTGCAGGGGAAGCTTTGGTTGGTCAATTTCACCATCACTGTCAGGCATCGCCTATTTATGCTGCCACTTGATGGACTCCCCCAGTTGGTCAAAGCTAGGGATGGGCGAACAGAACAGAGTTCAGAAATTTGGTTCGGTTCGGTTTGGTTTGAAATTCGAGTTCGGAAATTCGGTTCAGTTCGGTTTGAAATTTGAGTTCAGTTCGGAAGTTCGGTTCGGTCGATTGAACAGACCAAGTTAGGTCGAATTCCGAACTTCCGAACCAAGTTCGGCCATTCAAAACCAGGTTTTTGGGTGTGTGTTGCCACTAGGGATGGGCAAACAGAACGAAGTTCGGAAACTCGGTTCAGTTCGGTTTGAAATTTGAGTTCAGTTCGGAAGTTCGGTTCGGTTGACCGAACAGACCAAGTTCAGTCCGAACTCCGAACTTCCGAACCGCGTTCGCCCATCCCATGACAGGATACCACCACCTCAATGATGATGATGTCATAAGTACCATAGGGTTGATTTCTTCCATAGTCAATGTAATATGTAGAGCCTCCCTGAGTTACATGGATAAATATGCATGACTGAAAGCAATAACAACAAGAGCAGAAATGCCTGGCCTGCACTAGTTAAATTGTTACAGTGATTGCTATTTCATCAATCTTTATATTCTAACTGAAAACCATTTCATTGTCTTTGAGGTCTCACTTCAAAGTCTCACTGAAAACCATAGTTAGTCCTTTCTGTTGAGGGGAAATCATAGCCTGTGCCAAGGTTAAACACACCGTATCAAGCTGCATGAATAGCTTGGTGTTATATTTAGATAATGGCACTATTACCAGTTGTCAGCACTGTAGCTTACATTTGGTGTCATTTTACTCTAGACAATGAATATGCTAGCGGAAGAAATGGAAATGATACAGAAACCTGAACATTTGTAAATATCTAAAGTGAACAGTAGTTTTTCAGATATTGGGGAATAAGTTTGTTTTATAGGTCAAATTCTATAAGGGTGCAAATCGGCTCCATTGGGGTATTTGAAGTTCCTATCCATTTACATCCACAAACGTTTGACCCTGAAACTTCCATCAGATTTCATATGGCACCTTCTCAAGAAATGCAAGCAAACTAGCTATAGTTACTCTCTTCCCTGCCTACTTATTCCACCTCCCTGTTTTTAACAGTTAAGAATGGACAAGTGTAGCTCAGTCTGTCTCATGTGCATACTAGCGGTTGTAGGTGGCTTAATACTCCTGCCACCCTTCTCCCACTCCACAGTAAAGGCCTATATCTAATCCAGAACTACAGTAATTTCCTTAAGGGTAGTGAGCTTCCGAAAGTTCCATAAATTGAAGTCAATGACTCAGTTCCCACTGATTTTAATGGTGGAGGACTTGTACCCCTAGATCACTTTTGTCAACCTAAAGGGTCTGAGTATCTCAGGTAAAGTTTGTGTAAACATTCAGGCCACAAACCGATTACTCCAGAGTAACCCTACTAAAGTCCACAGGGGGGTTCAATGGGGTTATTCTGGAGTAAATGGTTTGGATCTGATTTTTAAATCCTTTTCCAAACTGAACTCCCATCACAATTATTGCTCAGAGTCAGATCATCTCTGCACCACTGACTAATCTTCAGATTTCACAGAATTTGTAATGGTCTGCCTTTATTTCAGACTTGATAAAAGGTATGTCCTTTCCTGTATGTTCAAAACCAGGTCTTCATTTAAAGTTTGGGAATTTTGACTTGTCTAACACTGCATGAAGGGAAAAAGAGCCACTGAACTTTTTTTGTTTTTCTAACAGTCCAGGGCTGTCCAGCTTTCAAACAAATGCTATTATCTCAAGAACTGGAGTGACCTTGACTGTACAAAACAATTTAATGCTGTCTGCCCTGATTGACTGCAGTGGTACACAAGGCACAGGCTGCAAGTTGGAAAAGCTTTTGCCTGTAAACTCTAGGTTGCTTGAGCTGAGCTGAGCATGCTGAAGGTAAGTCTGGAGAAGGATAAAGGAATTTGGAGAAAAAGATTATGGCAGGGGTCAGGCTTACTTGAATAAGTCTTTGCAGGTTGCAGCCACAATCAAGTCATGACTCTTCAGAGAATTAACTCCATATGTCTCATTATTTACAGATAGTGTTCTCCAGTCCACCCCCAATACACAGTTCTATGTACGTGCAATCTATTTTGCAGTTCCGACATTAGAGACTGAGGCTTTCTCCATGTAAGCCTCTCAGTCTCTCACCAAGTTCCTCTTGACTCACAGTCTCTGTGGGCCAGGCTGCAGCCCACCAGACCTTCAGCTCACACACTATCAACTCCAGCCCAGGCAACATCCTCTCAGCAGGGTTTGCCTTTCTTTTCCTCTTTTTCTAAGACAGATCTAGCTCCCGGTGCCTACTGCCTCCCAGGCTCCCCCTTCCACCGAGCCTTGCTCTGGCTTTCAACTCTGGGCTCGGTAGGGGTGTGCACTTTGTTTTTGTTATATTAATAACGATAGCGATATTTTCCATTTTTGTTATCATTATTACAATAATGAAAATGACAATAATAATGAAATCAATAATGATATAAAAAGTCGTTATTGATTTCGTTATTGCCTGGTAGGTGTTTTTTGGAGGGAAATGTGGAGAGGGGAGGAGGAAGCAGACATCTTGGAGCCAGAAACAGTTTTGAACTCTTGAACAGGGCCTGTGATGGGAGCGGAAGGACCTGATGGATCTAATTGCTGGTCAATGAGCAGCACAAGCAGGTTCCAGGTGGTTGAATGGCACCCTGTGATTGCTCAATGCCTCCTGCTTCCCACAACCAATTGGGGGTCTTTGGTAGAGGTGTGCACCAGGGACCCATGTCATTTTTTTGTTTTTTTATTTAAATCTGTCATTTTCTTTTTTGTAAATATCAAATTTGTGTTTTCATTTTTGCTTTCATTATCATTTTCCATTGGTTTCAATGGAAACCACATTTTCAGATGTAACTTTTTTCCCCCCATTATATCTGACTGGAAATTGTAAAGATTGTACCTCCAATGAATGGCATTAAGTGTACCAAATTCCAAAAAGATTGGATAAAGGAATACAATTTTATAAGCAGTTGAATTATATTATTTTGCAAAAATCTTCATATACATTCTTAGCTGTAACTTCTTTGCTTCAAATATAAGTAGATGAAACTTGTCAAGTTTATACCCCTTCCTATATTTACTATCTATGCCAACTTTCATAAGCATTGGATAAAGGGTCCTGATGGTATAAGCAATTAACTTACAAATGTATGTCTCACTGTAACATCTTTGTAGTCCAACCAGTGTACATGAAATTTTGCAAGGCTGTATATCATACATTCATGATCATCTCTGCCAAATATCAGAAAGATTTGATAAAGGACCCCAATTTATATGCCTGCACAACATATGCAGAGAAGGAGCCTATGCCAGGGATTCTCTTATGTGTCACTGTGGTATAAGATTGGTTTGTGGTGCCAATTGGCCAGCAAAAATGTCAACCAAATATCCTCATTCTGTGCTGTGACCATCCCAACATCTCTCCCCCACTTGTTACTGGGAAGTCAGAAGCATCTGTTTAGGAAAGAGCCAATAGAGATTTTCTTATGTCCTCTGTCACAGTGCTGCAGGATGTGATTGTGATGATAATTGGCCAACCTGTATGTGTAACCTATGTTTCTTGATTGCTGGAATGCTATCCTCAAAGTCCCAGTTATGTCCCTTCTATGCCCGCTTGAGGGCTGCCCCCTATGCCTGCCTCGAAGTCACCACCAATTGGTCCTGTAAAGCTGGAAGCATGAAGTAATTGGCCGGTGAATGTGTCTGTCAGTCTTTTGGGTTGATCCATATCCTCCCTCCTACAGCCTCCCTCCCCTGCCATGCCAGGTGCCTGCCTCTGACTGGCACTGCATGTGCTATTTATCTGAATAATGGTCTTCAAGGGGACAACTTCAGTTGCTTATAATATTGGGTCCCTTTATCAAATTGTCATGTAGTTTGGCAGAGATTACATGGAAGGAATGGGATACATTCCTGCCACATTTCTTGTAAAAGGGATGGAATATAAAAATGTTACAGCTGGAAATGTATTTTCAAGTTAATGTCTTATACCATCAGGGCCCTTTATCCAATCTTTCTGTAAAATGGCAAGAATGTTAAGCTTCTGGAGGGACATAATATGTACAGGTTTCATGCAAATTTGATGGAAGATAAAGAAGTTGTAGCCATGAATGTGTGTGGAGATTTTCTTAAGATCGCACCATTCAATTGCTTCTACAATTGGTTTTCTGTATCTAATCTTTTTGAAATTTGGTACACATAGTGACCTCCTTTGAGGGAACAATCCCCCCAAGTTTCATAGAATTGAACAAGAACCAAAAAGTTATAGTCAGAAATATATTTTTCAGTTTTTTCCCTTTATTTCAAAAACAAAAAGTCATTTCCATTTCTATTTTCATTATTATTATTTGTCATTTTCATTATTGCAATAACAGTAATTAAAATGACAATTTTCATTATCATTATTGTAATAACTAAAATGACATGCACACCCCTAGGCTCTGGGGGAGGGCACTGCAACTGTTAATATTTCAGGGCTGGGCTGCTTGACTCTGGTTCTGTGTTAGTTCCTGCTCTGTCAGGGGGCATTTGCAGAATCTGCTGGTGCTTGCACTAAAAATCTTCCCATGTATATCCCTACCATCCTATCTTCCCAATCCTTACCTTTTACCTTTTTCCTTCCCCTGCCTGTACACTTTAGTATAGTATAGTATAGTATAGTATAGCATAGTATAGTATAGTATAGATGCTGCGGAGCTGATGACTTTGGTGCCCTTTGACTAACTAATGCGCATGGGTATATGATAATTTTGTTTAGTGCTCTTTTGCATGTTCTTACATATCCGGCTGTAGGCATTCTGATTTTTCTTGTTAATTATTTCATCGACAAGAGGGAGGGGAGGGGGGTTTCTTTAGGGTATTGTATGCTTAGTGTGTGTTATCGGCTCTGGAGAAATTTAGTTGTGTGATAAGAGTTGTGTAATGGTATTTGTGGTTATTTTTTTATTTTGTTTATCTGTTTAAATATTATCTTTGTATGGGTATTTATTTTATTGTATTTTATTTTATTATGTTATTATTCTTTGATGATTTGTTATGGCCTATTGGTCAACAATAAAAATTACTTATTCTTATATTTATAGTATAGATGATAGATATTGATAAAGAATAGATAAGATTAGATAGTAGATATACCTCTGAGTTTTCCTTTTCCCTTCCCCTGTCTATCTCCCCCTGTCCATATATTATATAGATATTAGTTTTGTATATATATATATATATATATATATATATAGAGAGAGAGAGAGAGAGAGAGAGAGATTAGATATTTAGATACTAGGTTGTTTTATTATATATATTAGGATCGTAGGATAGAAATATTTTGTATTATACACAGGATAGGCTTAGCTTAGATTCTGTATATATTATATAAATAAAACTAGCTATTGTGTACAGTATATATTGTGTGCAGTTGTAGAACTTCTTTCTGTATCACAATGAGAAAGGGAAGGAGTTCAGCTTCTGACAAGCAGGTTGTCCTGGTAGAGGGCGTGGGTATGGGGGAGTTGGCAAGTCTGCTGACACTTCTTCCACTGGTGGCACTGGTGGTTAGTTTTGATAACCACCCAAAATTAAGAGACCAGCATTTGTCAGTGCCTCCTCCAAGCTACAGGTCTTCTCAGGGGAAGAAGCAGCAGAGATCCTTCAAAAGGCCTCTGTGGAAGGCAGGGATCCCAAGCCTTCCATTATCAGTGACACTGGGGGAAGGAGCAAAGGAGGGGTGCAGCATTGCACCACCACCCCTCCTGAAGCACCAGCAGCTGGCACTGGCAGCAGTGATTTTTCACAGGGGGCAGCTGATATGGGGAGCAATTATGGTGCTGGTGATGTGGGTGCTGTTGCTGTGAGTGATGCAGGGGCACCCACCTCTCCTGTTGGTCAGGATTCCCCCTCTGATATCCTTTCCATGATTTGGAGGAGGACATAGTATTTGAGGACATCCCCACCCCGCTTGGCAGCAACGCGAGCAGCCCATCATTCTACCCCAGTGTTTCAGTGAATAGCAGCAGGACATCCTCTCCCGGGTTGCAAGGTGGTCGCAGCAGCAGCTTCATCATGGTTGTCATGGATCTGGGTAATGAGGGGAGAAAGTAGGAGGAGACTCCTGCTTGTGATGCTCCTTCTGTGGCCCCGTTGGGAACAGAGGCAGTGGCACCTAGCAACAGTAGCACAAAGAAAGTAGGGTGCCACAGGGGACCTGTGTGGGATCACTTCAGGCCAGTGAGGGCAGGTGATACCTACGAGGTGGCCTGCATTCACTGTGGGAAGACGGTGAGGCATGGGAAGAAACGGGAGAACCTGAGCAACAACGGGATGTTCTCCCACCTGAGAAGTATGCATCAGGCTAAGATGCTGGAACTGAAAGGGAAGTTAGGTAGTGTGGATAGGAGTGGGGTCCCTGGCCCTGCTGCAGTGAGCAAACTCTCCTCCTCTGCTCGTGGCACAGGGAATGAGGGAGAGCAGCCCCCATCTCACACTTCCTGTCAACAGCAGGAGCAGCAGCGTCAGGCCACTATGGAGGAGCTGGGGTTTGGCCAGTTGCAACATGGAGGGCGTCATCTGGAGGCAATTAAAATCACCAGGCAGGTGGGTGAGATGTTTGTGCTGGATGAACAGCCCTTCAGCACAGTCGAGGATCAGGGATTCTGCTGGCTGGTGGCACTGCTTGCACCCCAGTACCAGATGTCCTCATGCACCACCTTCAGCAGGCGTGTGGTGCCCTCCATGTACCGGGCAGCCAGGGAGTGGGTGAAGGAGCAACTAGCCAGGGCAGGTGTGGTATTTGTGCATTTCACCACAGACATTTTGACCAGTCGAAATGCACAGCATGCCTACCTGACCCTGACTGCTCATTGGTGGCAGCTGCGGGTGGCAGGAGGAGGTGGCAGGGGTGAGGGTACAGGGTACAGGTGGGTCCTGCTTAACGTCCAGATCATGGATGATAGCCACACTGCTAACAACATCAGGGAAATCTTGGCCACCATCGTGGAGGGATGGCTAAGGGAGGACGCGCCATTCAGCAAGGGGTTCATGGTCAGCGACAATGCAGCCAACTTGAAGAAGTCATTGTGAGATGGCGGCTTCCAGCACATCCCCTGTGCTTCCCACACCCTTCACCTGGTGGAGAAGGATGCCTTGGTCCTGGGGGAGAACAAGGCAGATGGCAGTGGCAGCCCCCTTACTCTGCTGATTGAGAAGGGCAGGAAAATCACTGGGTAAACTAAACTAAACTGCCTAAATATGTCAGATGAATGGTCCATCTTAGCCCAGTACTGTCACAACCTGACACGGCAGCAGGGGCATGTCTTGGGGTACTGCTGCTGCTCATGCCTGGCTGCCCATCCACCTATGCACCTGCCAACCTGCCTGCCTTCCAGCCTGCTCCTCCACTACCACCTGCTGATGCTGCAAAAGCCTCCGTGTATGTGTGTCTCTCTCTCTCTGGCAGACCCAAAAATAATACACACAAGTCCTGCCCCTCCTGGGGTGCTGTCTGCATGTTAAGACCCTGGTATGTCTTGGGGTGCTGCTGCTGCGCATGCCTGACTGCCCAACCACCCACCTGCCTGTCCGTCAGCCCGCACACCTGCTAGCTCGCTCTAAAGGATAGTATTCTTTTTGTCCCTCCCTCCTCAAAGTTCAATGGAACACTAAATAAATAAATAAAATAAAATTGTACAAACCTGGCAGTGGCACCTCCTCTGCCCTTCTCCTCCTTTGATGAGGAGCCCACCTCCATCACCTCATGAGATGATCCAGCCTGGGTCTCTTCTTCCTCTATGATTTGTTCTTCCACCTTCACCTTGTCCTTCCTCTTCAGGTTCTTCCTGCTTCCTTCCATCCTCATACAACTACGCACACACAGCTAACTAGTCACACACAGCCAGTCAGCCACACACCATGCCACCATGCAGCCCATCGAAGTACCATTTCCAGTTTTGGTATTGTTTCTGGTCTTGTGCAATCATGATACCAAAACCAAAATCATCTTTGGTGCGCGAAATCGATACTGATACCAATAACGATACAAAAAACAAATATTTTGTTTGAAATTGGCACCGATATTGATAACGAAAAATGACATTTAGTTACTAATGACAACACATTTTAATAATGCCCAGTCATGCCCAGTCTCAGCTATCCTTTCTGTTAGCCTTGAAGATGCACCTCCTTAAAGGGCCAGTTGCCCACAGAAACTCTGCCCTGTTACAAAGATATTAAACGCTGGAGAGGGAAAGGGGGGCATTCACGTTTTCAAGCTAAAGTTTCCCCCTGCTTTTAGAATTAAACTAACCTCTTTCACTAGTTTTCTATTTGTGAAACTACTTTTGCTTTCTAAACCAATTTCATCTCTGATGAGCTGCATTTGAAATTTAGCAGTTTTGTTCCCATTCCAGAAGCCTTCAGAACCTCATTTACTGTAGTGGTGGGGAACCTCAGGCCCAGGGGTCAAATGCAGCCCATAGATCATTTTTATTTGGCCTCTGGATACAGTTCCTATCCCCAAGCACTGAGCTCAGGGTAAGGCTATAGAGATGAAGGCATGTCCACAATGATAGAGAGCAGATCCATAGCACAGAGCCATGATCTAGACTAGGGCTGTAGCTGCATACTGCCGCGGCAGCTTTTACCGACGGAAACCCCTATTCCGCACATCGTGGCACGGTATGGCAGAGGCAGCTTTCCGAGGGCTGCGGCTGCGGTTTGTCGTTCATGGTATCGCGGCATCGGAACTGGCGAATGGAAGCGAAACTTGTGCGGATT
>QEPC01010037.1:210377-236888 GCA_003113815.1 Sphenodon punctatus | reverse complement strand
GGCAAAACACATACATTTCGCATCCGCGAATTCTTGTAGCGAAAAAAATGCAGAATCGCGGAGTATCGCGCGAAATTATGCGAGGCGCAACCTGGGATGCCGAGGTTTAGGAATGGAATCGCGGAGCGGTAACAGCTGCTGCCGCATCAGCCCTAATCTAGACCTTCCCCTTCCTGGATGCACCCCTTTAGCATCTCCACCCACAGATTCTATGTGGCCCTCAAGCTTGCACTAATTTTCAAAGTGTCCCCCAGGAGGGAAAAAGGTTCCCTCACCTTTGATTTACAGTGTGATCCTTCGAGAGGAAAACACTGGCACTATAACTTACCACAGGTACAAGACCCACTCACCTTAATGGGGCATGTGCTCTCATTATGTGCTCACACCCATGCTATATTCTGGAGGATAAACATGCTGCAAATTCTTTTGAAATATAATACATCCATATGGAATTTCTCATGTGAATTTAAGATGATGTAATCTGTTTACATTCCTGAATAAGAATCAGCAGAGGACTCGCTGATTATTCTTTGGAGATCCCATAGTATTCACTAATGCTGTTTCCTTTGAAAATTACATGTAAATGATCTATTAGGCTGCAGTCATGTTAAAACAGGACTGGGGAACCTTTCCCCCCCTTGGGGGCAGCTTTGAAAATTAGTACCCTCAAGTTGGGTTGAGGGTGCTTAAAGGGTGTGCTCAAGAAGGAGAGGTTCCAGATTATATATATGTGCCATGGATCTGTCTCCTATCCTTATACACATGCCCTCATACCCCTCAAGTGTCCTGAATTTTACAGGCCATCCCTGATTTCACACCTTTTTGTCATCTAGCCTGTAGTTCTGAAAAACTGCTGTAAAGTCCTGGATTAGAAAGGGAGGTGAGAGGGAGAGCAATTTGCACATCAACAGTGGTACAATGAGTTGAATTCTCTAGCCTTAAAGAGCCAGACTAAAAAATTGTTTGTCCCAGGTAAGTTCGGAGCAGCCCCTCCCATAGGAGAGAGAAGGGTTTCTCTATTGTTCTCTCTGTGTGTTTTAAACAAGATGGTACCATTCATGGCCACCCATCACTCACTCACCAGACTGCTCATGTGAAGGGGACGTGGGTGGAGGTGCACTCCCATGACCCATGCAGGACCCACCTATGGCCACTCTCAGTGGGCCAGAGGAAAAGCTGGATTGTGCCGTGTGGGGGAAGGCAAATTGGTGTGTGGGGATAGGCGCCCGTGCATCCCTGGCCTGTTTGAACCAGGGTGCCCACCCATGCCAGCAGACAGGTCCATGGCTCTGCTGCCTCCCCATTCCCTCCCCAACCCTACTGGGAGCTTTTAAAGGGGTAATGGCTGCCCATGTGAGTTGCTTTGGAGGGAGTCCATGGTGGCATGTGTGTGTGTGTGGAGGATGCCTGTGTGGCCAGTGTGGCCACCCTGAGAGCTGCCTGTTAGAAACCCTCTCCTCTCACTCCACGTGTGTGAGCGCTCTGCGACTGTACCCTCAGCAGACACAGACACCACCACTTTAGCTGTGCTCATTTAAAAATCCCTCTGACTCATTCATGACTCTTCTTTCAGGAAGAAGAATAGGGTTTTCCAACAGTTGGGCGGAAATGGTCAGTCTTTGGAATTAAACAGGACTCTATTTGGGGCAACATAGAGCTATGATTTCTAAGCATTTCTCTTGAAAAAAAATCAGCTGACTATGGGTTAAAAACTGGCCCTTGTAAGTGGCTAATATGATTAATTAAGTTTCTTTTTTAAAATAGTAGCAAACAATTTCTGACCAGCCTCTCTGATAGGTACTGCTAATATGTGCCCAAGAGAAAATCCTCTCAGCATCTCATCTGTCCAAGAATCCACACAGGAGAAATGGCTGGGGACAGTGAAAAGCTTTATTGTCAGGAGGACTACATACACTGTAAAGCTCACCAAGCATGGGGGAGTGGAGGCCAAGCAGTTAAGGGTGGTGCTCTGATAGAGCTTGGGCATAAAGACTGTCAGGACAAGGGTTTAAGTGGCTTTTGAGTGCAGTTATTGTATAGATGCAAGTCCTATTTTAAGATTGCATTTTTAAAAAAAAAAATTGCCCTTCCTCATATATGCAACTTTTTTTGCAAATGATGCATAAAATTGTCCTGCATTTTGAGTGTCACTGTCCCTCATTTCAGAGTCCAGGGGTTAAGTGGTATGCATGCCCTCATCTCTTCTCCCTTACCCTATGCTCAGTCTTTCAGTGCTCAGAGATAGAAACTGGGTTCAAGGGCCAGACCCAGGAACTGGAACGGGACCAAATAAAAAGTAGCTTTGGGTGAAAACAGACATGCACGTAACTGCTTTAACACAACTTTAACATTTCTTATGCACGTTGCAGGGCTGTTTTGGTGCCCTATGCCGCTGCGCATAAGAAACGTTAAAGTGGCATTAAAGTGGCGTTAAAGTGCATGTCTGTTTTCATTCTTTGTTTATCTACTTTTACATACAGAATTAAATGTATCATATCCTCCACTAGGTGGCAGACTTAAAGTTCAATGGGTGAACCACAGAGCTGTGGGCAGATCACCCGGCCGAGACACTATGGTGTTGCCAGGGCAACCCCTGGCCAAGAGCACGGTTGCAGTGGTCATCCACCATGCAGATGGGTGGCAGAGCCCTGCCCTCCAGCCAGTGCCCTAGAGTTGGGCTGCCTACTCTGCTGGCGGTGCTCTGGGATGTTCTGGAGCAGGGCTGCCCAGGAACAGGGACAGTCGGCCCCATCTCTGCTCCGCCTGCACATCTAGCAGGCCGCCTTTAATGGATGGCCTGCCCAGGAGTGAGGCAAGGTAGAGGCAGGGTAGCTGTCCATGTGAAGACACCCACAGAGGCTAGATGAACAGGCTGCACTCATCTGCTTGTTTGCTTCCCAATCATGCAGCATTTCCCTCCCTTGCACATTCCTTCAGGCTACAATATATTAAAGCCTATGGGCCGGACTGTCCTCTTTCACTGATGTCGATCAGAGGTAAGTCCTAGAAATTCACAGGATTTAGCATGCTGAAAATCTGGTGCAAATGTGTTTGAAATTGGGCACAATATACAACATATTTCATTTCAAAGCAAATGTTCCAGTGCTTTAAAAAAAATTGGCATCCCTAAAATGATTGCTGACTATTTAAGAGGTCTGTTCTCCATACTGATCCTATCACCACCTGGATTTTTTTGATATATTTTTATTTACTATACACAGAGCAACTCCTTTTGATAAAACTCATATCAAACATTAAAAAAATGGACTCAAACCATCACATCAGTTTAGAAAGTTTAATGATATTTTAATGCCATTTGATTAGCCTAGATTACAAAGTTGCATCATAGCACTTAATCCAATGTGTAATTTTGCTTAATTCATTATTCATAATTCATGAGATACCAGTTTAATTTGTTTTATTTAAAACAGATTGCCTTTCCAAGTCAATGGATGGTGTGATTTCACTACATTTCACAGTATTAGAACTCTATACAAATATTGTACTAAAAGTACAAAAATAAGTGCTTTATGCACACACTTTTTTAATACTGTTCTTGTGTCTTTTCTTTGGCACCCTGTCTAACTTACCTTATATAAATAGCTGGTGAAAAGCAATATATAGTTACTTAACAAACAAAAGTAAGAAACATTTTCTACCAATGGCAGTCTTTTTCTTTAACATTAGAAGAGTGGATACATTAATTCTTGGCAGTTTTAACTAGTGTTTCATTGCCAAAAATGACTTAAAACGGATATGTATAAGGAAAAATGGAACTCGAGCACCAATAATACAATCAATTATTTAAACCTCTGAGTACAAGGGCTTGGGTTTAAATGGTTTTCTCTGCAATGCTGTCATTCTCTGTAAGCATAATAGTGCTGTAGGAACTGCAGAGGAGAACACCATGTTTACTTCTTTGAAAATAACTTTAACATGACAGTGTATAAATAGAAATGAGCTACCGCATTAGACAAGGACTGAGCTTTCTCAAATAGGGCTAGTTCTTGTACTCAATGGCTGGTCAAATTAAAGCTCATGGGAGTATTGCCACATTGAAAAGAATGAGATTCAGGGTTGCTGTATATTTATGGGCTTACATGATAACTAATGATAACCCAATTCAAGGTCCGCGTGCATGCAGACTAAGACTAGAATTGAGCATGTGCACACAGTGGGTGTACGTGGGGGGCGGGGCAGGAAAGTCCCCTGTCTCCCATCCCCAGCCCTGCTTCTCCCTCTCCTGGTTGCTGTGGGGTTGGGAGGTGAGGGACTTTCCCTGGGCACGTGTGCACTGTGTGCATGTACACAGTTCAAATGTTGGATTTGAATTGTGACAATACTACTACTACTAGTCCAGTACAGACAATGAACTGATGTAAATATTAAACTAATGAACACCAAAGCGATGGTACTTTAAAGAATATTCCATGTTATTAATTAGTTTGGCTGAATCCTTAAAGTAAAACTGTAAAGCTCTGTAATTCCAAAGCTGTCTGTTTGTTTTTAAAAAAATAAAAGTAAGAATACTTGCACTTAAATAAAATTCTCTTGTGATGATATTGACACATTTTTAAAAAATGGATTCATTAAGCCTATGAATTAAGCAGGTAAATGGGAAGTATTGTGAGGCTGGTTTGGAGGATGAGGACAGTGAGGTGCAGAGGCATCATAAGCAAGGCTGTCCCAGAACTGGGTCCCTGACTTCTACAGCTGTGCTTCAGTAACAAGCTACCCTTTTTGCTACAGCCGGTGGGCCTAATGATCAGAACCTACCCTGCTATAAAAGTGGTGTAAATATGTTTGGAATCCAGCACAATACACAATATGTTTCATTTCAAGGCAAATGTTTCAATGCTTAAAAAAACCCCAAAACCTGGACAAAACAAAATACAAATCTGGAAGCTGATCAAGTCTCTTAACAACTGCAAGGTGCAAAATGAAGTCATCAGAGTAATGACCCAAATCCTCATCATCCTGTTGTGAAAGCCAAGTGAATTCCATAGCTGCTGTTCACAAACAACCCTTCACTTTCAACAAGAAATATGATTTTAAACATGATTACAAATATCTTCACAGTGTCCTTTAAGGCTCATTCCTGAAACTACTTATGAGCTTGTAGTATTTGTAAGCAGTTTCAGAATTGCATCCTAGATTTCTTATAGAAATGGTTGGTTTAGTAGATATTGTATCAAAGAGTTTAGAAGAACAAGTCTCTACAACAAAAAAATACAATAGGGATAGTGTAGTGTTTATGAAGGAGCCATGCCATGATCCTCCTAGCTATTTCTAGACTGCCCCCTACCTCCTGGTCCAGTGTGAAACCTGGGATGGACTAGTCTGGATCTCCTTTTAACAAAGGGTATGCTTACAAACTGGCTAGGATCACGGAATGAATCGTTCATAAATATTACAGGTAGGTTAGCCTAATAATATCCATTGTTGTACAGCTTACCTATTTGTTCCAGCAGTACTATAATCAAGTCAACAAATATGAGGGAAAAAGTAAATACAAACATGATGTCAATATCACACATTATTTCATATACCGATATGCACTGAAGAGCATAGTAAGTTTTTCATAAAGCACTATTTAGAAATCAAGAACATCTTTCAAAGTGTTCAGTTGCTTTGGTTAGATCAGTGTAATCCATTTCTCATTGAAATCAATGCATCACATCTTATAATTTCAGCGTACACAGGATCAGACATTGAGTGAATGTTCATCTCCCTCTTAGGAGGTGAGGGAAAGCTTATCTTTCCCCATGATTATACAAGTTTGCTATTATTAATTCTTCCCAAAATCCCGAAGATGCTCACTGATAACATTTGGATACAGAATCGGATAACATAGGCATTCTTTTTTTCTTTATATGGTTATGTAAATGTATAAATCCATGAGTGTCTTAAGTTTTTTTTTAATTCAGCTTCCTAGAAATATGAACTGTCAAGCTGTAACATATTCTCAGGAGGAGGATGCCAGGACAAGGGCATTTTTGTCATAGAGCCTTCAAAGTCAGTTCCTTAGGCTCATGAAAGCAAGTTCATTTTACACAGTTCAAGTGCAGAGCTCAGCAGTATCATAGCTGTATTGTATAGGATTTCTGGTTGTTCATGCTATGGGTAATCTCAGAGGAGGTTCCTTGGTAATTTTCTGTTTTTAAAGAGCTGTAGAGTGATTTTGATTAGATAAAACTTCTAGAACTTTTATGTATTTGAATCTTGTGTTTTTACTATTCAGGCTCCTGCCCTTATATCTGAACACTCCTAAATTTGGGAAAGCTGGATCCAGATCTGGATTCTAGCTTTGCAGCTCACATTTATTTCTGGGTGATGTATCTGGAATGGTCTAAGTTTCTATTATGTCTGCAGGCTGCTATATAGTAAGGTGCAAAGTTTCATAGTTAGTGAACTCCATTTAGTTTATTTTCCCTTTCGCCATGTTCTGGATACACATTTGATAACTAATATTGGCAAGCTGGGCCATGATTAAAAACCCACTTACATGGAAAGTCCTATAGGGCTTTTATGGGGCTAGTCTGACTGAAGTAAGTAGCTTGTGGATGGCAGCCTTGGTTTACAGCGGACCGCATTTTATAAAGGTACAACGTGATTACAAGCAAGGTGGCAGGTGGTTTACTAAAGGTTCTACATCCCACTGACAAGAAAACATGTCAGCATGTTCACATTTTAGCGTTATTAAAACATGTACAGTACAGTGCATGATCTAGTATTGGAAGAGGTGGCTATTCTTGGTTAGACAATATGAATGGCCCTGGAATGAAAAGTTCATTCTCCACTGATGTAAATCAAAGGTGAACTTCAGTAACATAATAAGCATCTGGACAATACAATGCTATTTTGCAGTCTATGGGCTCTGTGTCCTCAGGCTATGGAGACCACGGGTCATCTCCATAATTAAGCTTTCTTTCATAATGTTAAAGACATCTGTACAATGACTTCTGGAGAGAGTCAAAGGATTATATTTTACCCTGAAGCCTTCCAAAAACATCATGAGAACAGGTGCTGTTCATACCCTTGCTATCCTACAAGAGTAGCAAATAAAACGGGGAAGTCTTATCACATGAATTAATCTATTCATTTGCAAGGATAGGCAATATATGGAAATAGAGAATATATTAAATGTTCAGTTTATGTTCCAATGGATCTAAGTCAGAAGGAAACATGATTGTTGTGGCATTAATTAGATAATCACTTTGATGTGACACAATTTCTTACTCAGAAATGCTGATACAAAAATCCTGTGTCACAAACTTGAATTTTTCTTACATTTTTCAAGCTCTTTCTTTTCAGGTAGTGTATTTTTCATAGCAGAGGACAATCTTTTTGGAAACAATTGGCAAATTTAACTGCAAGTGAGTGCAACTCCACGGAACTTTCTGATGTCCATAGTGAACTTGCCTCAGTGCCAAGTTCTTGTGGCTACAAGCTCTATATTCATCAAACAGGTTTAACAAATGTGGTGATTCAAACCAAGTCTTGGTTCTTATAGGTGACTTTTAGTCATCTTTTAAAAATGTTTTTCTCATTTGCATTCTTACTGCATTGGATGTGTGTTACTTTTAGTAGCAAATTATAGTAGAAAGTAGCTAGAATTCTCATGATCTTCTTAAACTGAAAATTGTAGCCCTTGCAGATAATTCCATTTCTAGATTTCTAATTTGTTTGTTACGGGATACAATTTTAAAGTCTTTACTCCCTAGAAAGAAGGAATCATTGGAGGAAAAGGGAGAACACGATATCATTTTGTTAAGATTTTGTCTATAGGGATGGGCAAACAGAACCTAGTTTGGAAATTCGGTTCGGTTCAGTTCGGAAATTCGGTTCGGTTCGGAAGTTCGGTTCGGTCGACCGAACTATTCGAGTTCGGTCCGAACTCCAAACTTCCGAACAAAGTTCGGAAATTCAAACCCCATTGNAGTTCGGTTCGGTCGACCGAACTATTCGAGTTCGGTCCGAACTCCAAACTTCCGAACAAAGTTCGGAAATTCAAACCCCATTGAACTAAATGGAATGTTATCTTTTAGGGATGGGTGAACAGAGCCGAATTCAGAAATTCGGTTCAGTTCGGTTCGAAAATCGAGTTTGGTTCGGAAGTTCAGTTCGGTCGACCGAATTGGTCGAGTTTGGTCCGAACTCCAAACTTCCGAACCACGTTCGCCCATCCCTATTTGTCTATACTGAAAGTGACCTTGGCAATGCAATGAAGTAGAGACAATTCCAGTGAGCATCTAGTCACTACCATAAAATGACAAATTGGTTCCAAAGAGCAGAGCAAACTGGCAAATTAGTTTTGTACTGCTAGATTTATGAAAAACATTATTTTAGTTAGTTTGTCTTCTATTAGGAAACTGACATCAGAATAACTAAATAATTCGACCTGACTTCAGTTGGTTAAGAGAAGCATTCAGCAACATTTGATAGAGAAAAGTTTAGGAAATGTATGGGAGAATGAAGACAGAATATGCCCTGAACAAGACCAGGTTGAAGTTGATCAGAGATTAGAAATGATTATGCAAAATAAGCAGAGTGCAATGATCATAAAGCCACATTAAAGTATAACTTTGGCTTAGAGACATATTTGAAATTCCTGACTAGAAATGAAGGGAAGCTATCATGAAACTTAGATTTGCACAAATGGAAACTGCTGTTTTATTAGAAAGATGCGTGAAAGTTTTCAATTGTGATAGATGTTTTAGCTGTGGAGTGGATCTTGTAGAGGATATTTATCAGTATTTATGGGTTTGTACATTTTATGATGCCATTAGATAGAAATGGTTAACGTCATTGGTGTTTAAAATCATTTGGACAAAGCTAGAAAAAACAAAATGGTTTCTAGAAAATAATTTTATGCTCTGAGCATATTTGCTATTTTATTTGCCATTTTAGTTCCTTGCATGCAAGCAGTTAATATGGAGGAAAATGATATAATTTGTGTTCTTTTTCTGTAGAATCATGCAATTTGTCAGATCTTCAAACTTTTAAATGGTATTTAAATGTTATATAGCTATGTTTGTGTTGCTTGTCATTTGTATTTTGCAAGAAGCTGTAAATAAACAGACAAATGAAATAATTCAGTTTTAGACTGAATTATATGTGGGTCACTTATTTCAGAAAAAGAGTGCCCTGTTTCAATATTACTGACATCGGGGTGCGGGGGGGGGGGGGGGGATTGACTTGCACTTTGTCAGATAAGAATGCCTGTACTGAACACAGCCTTGCACTGAAATAAATATAAGGTGCAAATTACAGTATATCAATATACCAATACTTCAGTACCATTATATCAATATTTCAGTACTGGTTCCCATGTAGAAAAACCTTTGGATGCATTGACCAGAATTTTCCAAAAACTTTCAGTTTCTTAATGATTCTTTGTGCACCTAATCTAATTTTTGAGTGGAGTTGGGCTCCCAAAATAATTTTCAAAATGAATGATAGAAAGATGCAGGGCCTCTGTATCTGACCTGTACACACACCCTGTACAATGTCTGCTTGGAATAATCGGGTGCTTTTTGACATTTGTTAATATGCACCCTTCGGTGCCACAAGGAAGTCTGGGACTCAAATGAGACAAGCTATCTCGTGAGAAGGGTAGAGGTGCAGATCTTTGCTGGCAAACATGTGTGTCCAGCAGGGTTCTGGATGCACATTCTTTCCGGCAAATATGCGCGCTTCTGCCCTTCACATGAGACAGAAGCTGTGCGTTATTTGAGTCCCAGACTTCCCTGTGATGTCAAAGGGTGCGTATTAACGAATGTCAGGAAGCGGTCATAGAATTTTTACAAAAGATAATTGTGGTCCTGGGGCAGAATTTGGTTCATAGAAGTTAGGCATACTTTTTAACAAGCTGAAGAGAGAGTTCTGTCTCCACAACACTCCCTTGCTTCCTTTTTCTTTTTCATATTACTTTGGGTAGATACAGACATGATGGCTGCGTGGTGGTGGATCAACCAGGGCTGGGTCAGGAAGTCACAGCAGACATGGTCTGGACATAGTCGGGCTGCACAACAAACATGTCTACAGCTGGGCTGCCAGGGAGGGTGGGAAGATGCCTGAACATGTGGCCGGCTGGTCCTACTCTTGCGCTGTGCCCAATGCCCCACCCTCACCATGACAGGCAGCCATGGTGGGCAGTGGCGGTCAACCATGGAGGCCGACAATGGTGGACCCGATCCAAGCTGTGTCTGCCATGCCACAGGAGATGTGATAGCCTGCTGTTGCCCACTTTGGCCTAATTAACTGGACCTTAGCCTGGGCTTTAACCAGGACATCGTCTGGGGCGGAGGCTAGCCGCCAACACAGTCTGTGGCAATCCTGGGCCAACATTTTCTGGCACCTGCACAAACATGCAGGTGAGGTCCAGTGGGTCAAAGTGGGTCCAATTGGGCCACAGCAGTCCAACATCATGTCTGTTTTTACCCTTTCTGTACTAAAAAATTAAGAGATTTCCAAAGCAACAAAAGGTACCTAAGCACCAAACGTCTATCAAATTACAGTGGTATATAATTACTCAGGATGCTTTTGGGAATCTCCCCCTTAGGTCACACTGTGCACTGTCAACTTGGGTATGACATTACAGCTAGTCAACTAGAGAAGTCTTATTGTTTCACAACCTCACCATTGAGAATAGTTCTCTTTGCAGCATGGATTCTTGTCTGTAAACAAACACAATGAGTTTTTCCTGAGAATCTTTCAGAAGAACCTTTTTCTGGGCTGAAGTAATTTTTTCCAATATGAAAAGTTGATTTTTAAACTATTTAAAAGCATTTTACATATATGTTCCATTACAAAACTACCAATCTAGAAGTATACAACTATTACAAAAACTACTTTGGAAACTAAATTAGTTTAAAATCAAGGGGATCACAATAATCTCTAGACAAAATTAGCATTTTTCCTGCAGAACACTGAAGGAGGATTTTGTTTTAAATAAAACAGAACACATTTTAAAAGGCTCCATAGCCATCACTACGCGTAGCCACCGCGAAGGCAGGATAGGCTTCATATGTTGCATAAGTTGCTAAATCTTGTCCAAGTGTCACTGCTTGTTTCAGTTGTGTCGCTGCTACTGTTGCGGCTGCATTGGTGATGGCGTATGCTGTGATGGAAAGCAGAAACAAAACAATTATTTAATGGAGATCTACATGCTTAGTAGGATAAAGCTGATAATCATCTCAGTGTCTTCTGACATAGACATATGGAAATTTCATTGTCACTAGTAACAGAATACAGTATTTATGTTGGATCAGATATATTTTATTTGTTCTAGTAAGATTAGAATTTATCAGCTTCCCCTTACACATAATCTTTGAAGTCCTCTTTATTACATTTATGTTGGAAAGGATCAACTCTGGTAAAAGAAGCTTGCTGATTTTTTTGCATACTTTTTGTTTTACACAGAATTTGATAAATTCCCCTCTTTCATTTATCAAAAAATAAATTATCAAATTCAGATTAACTCCACAAACTATGGGTTAAAACAGACGTGACAGTACCCTGGGCTATCCCACCTTATCCCAGGACTCAGCGTTTGTTCAATTGCTGCCAGAGGTTACCCATGTCTGCCAGAGGGTGGGTGGGCAACGCGTGTGCTCCCGTTCCCCTCCACCCCGTGGTCCAGTGCCATAGGATGTGTCCTCTGTAGATGCTCGGAGACACAGCCCAGGCTAAAGTGGGTTAGCAGTCTCCCTCCCATCTGTTTTGTGCCTGAGCCCTGCTCCAAGGTGAGGTTGGAGGATTGGGCCCCCAGCCACACCAAACAGCTGATCGGGGGCTGGAGGAGTGCACTCACCCTGGCCCCACTGAACAGCTGATGCGGGGGTTGGAGGAGCATGTTCACCTGGCCTTGCTGAACTGCTGATATGGGGGAGGGGCTGGAACTCCTCCAGGTCCCCTGATCAGCTGTTCAGTGTGGCTGGGTGAGCACACTCTTTCAGGCCCTTACCTGTCCCACCAAACAGCTGATGGGGGATAGCCCCCAGGAGCACCCCCAATCAGCTGTTTGGCAACAGCTCTTTAAGGGGCCTGATCCTGCTGAGCAGTAGGGGCCCAGGAGTCCAGTCCTATATGCACAGCTCCTTGGGCCAACCTGGGTGTGCAGAAGTCTGTGACATTATCCCCCATGCCCAGGTAATGGGGGAAGGGCTGCATGTGTGAACAGCCCTCCATGCCAATCTGAGGAGTGGAGGCTGTAATGTTTCACCCCAGGGCAGGTCAAGGAGCCGCCTCACCACCATCATGTGCGTTTTCACTCTATGTATCAGAGCTAATAATATAGCCATATCAGCCTCACTTCATGCATGCCATGGAGAAGAGAACAAGAATGGCATATATTATGTAACACAAAGAAGGCGTGTGGTTCGGTGGTGGAATTCCATACCACTAAGACATCAATACTTGACCAGACTCAGACGTTACGAGATCACAGTCAACAACAGTGAACAACACTCAATCCCGTGGTGGGGCCAAAGCACCCTAGACGTCTGTTTCACGGGCTCCAGATGTTCACCACAGTCAATCCCCACCTGGGGTCAAAATCAACCATGCTTCCGGAGCTCCACCCCGGACCATCTCCGTAAGTGTGGTCAATGCTATTCCCATTGGGAAACAGTAAAAAGTAACATCTGAATGGCAACCACCGGCTGGAATTAACCAAAATGATTCCCAGCCAGGGACAAATCATGCAGCATCACTGCCAGGCAACAAGCAACAATATAGGCCGGGGAGGGAGATTTAAAGGGCACACAGCAGCAGGGGGACATGGCGGGAAGGAGTGAGGCGGAAGGGAGAGGCGAGCGGAGGGCAAGAGAGCAAGGGAAGAGGAGGAGGAGCAGGTGGAGGAGTTGCAGGCGGAGGAGGGGGTAGTGCTGCACCTGCAGGCGGTGGAGGGACAGTCGCAGCAGCAGCAGCAGCAGCAGCCAGGACAGGCAACCCCGGAGACAGGAACCAGACCAGGGGATGAGGCACCCTGGAAATGGGTAAGGGGACCAAAGGGGGGGAACCGGTGTCACAGGGTCAGCAAGGGGGGCTGCCCAGGTGGCAGGAGGGGGGGNCAATGGGGGCACAGGGAAATGCAGGACTTCATCCATATATGGGGGACCCTGGAGCATCAACTAGAACTTGCAGTCAATCAGCGGAATGAGCACATCTTCCGGGAGATTGTGCGGGACATGGAGGCGGCGGGGCATCAGAGGACTGTGGCCCAGTGCCACTCAAAGGTGAAGGTGCTAAAGAGGGGGTACAAGGCCATCTGGGACAACAACCAGCGGTCTGGACATGGAGCCCGGACCCCCCCCTACTTTGACACCCTGGACCGCATACTCCATATGAAGGGCTCCATCATCACCCCACACCTCGTGGGGAGCGCCGTGGTCCAGGGCAGGGAATGGGTCAAGGTACCCCCTCCCCTCACTGCCCCCAGTGAGGACATCAGCTCCAGGGATCCTACCCCCCGGAGGAAGGCCCTGCGACCTTGGGGACCTGCAGGCCCCCCCCACAGGCACCAGCCCCAGCAGCCCCCGCCCCCTGTCTGGACCAGGAGACTCCAAGACCGGCACACTGGTCATCCTCAGCCAGTGGACACAGAGGGACCCCAGCAACACCGAGGGACCGGCCTCAGAGGGCTCCAAGACAGACATCTAGGGTAAGCACATGGGTGGGAGGGGGGCCAGACCAGAGGGAAAGGGTTGAGGGGGAAGAGGGGGACACATGTGTCCGCCCCCAGCCACCCCGGACACCCCAGAACACAGGAAGGGGGCCCGGGGGGCTGCTGAGGGAGAAGGACAGCCCACCCCCACCCAACCCCTCCCTTATCCCCACAGGGCACGGCACGCCCCAGCACCAGAGACATACAGGTGATGAGGAAGGCGGCGAGCAGCCCTGGGAGCAGCCAGCGGTCCCCAGTGAGGCACACCACCAAGGTGTGCCCAGGAGGGGGGGAAAGGGCACTGGGGGAGGGCACCAGACTCCAATCCAAGGGGGTGGGGCCCAAGACCCTGCAGCCATGCCACGGGACAGGGAGTGGCCGGGCACGGCACGCCCCAGCACCAGAGACATACAGGTGATGAGGAAGGCGGCGAGCAGCCCTGGGAGCAGCCAGCGGTCCCCAGTGAGGCACACCACCAAGGTGTGCCCAGGAGGGGGGGAAAGGGCACTGGGGGAGGGCACCAGACTCCAATCCAAGGGGGTGGGGCCCAAGACCCTGCAGCCATGCCACGGGACAGGGAGTGGCCGGCCAGGGCGCCTAACCAGCAATTATTGTGTAGCCAACAGGGCAACCCGAGGGGCCCCAGAAAGCTGTGCCCGTGCCCCTGGCGCAACAGATGAGAGAACACCAGGCATGGATACAGCACCAGAGGGAGGAGCAGGCGGAGGACATTGTCCGCTCTACCACCGAGCAGGGCGAGTGGATGATCGCGGCCATCGATCGCAAGGAGGTGGTCACGGAATGCTCCCTGCAACAAGTGGAGGTAAGGAACCGGAGGCTCCAGGCAGAGGTACGGCTGGAGCACAGAGGCGGGAGCACTGGGAGCATAGCAGGCATGTAGAGGCATTTGGGCACTGGAGCAGGCCATCAACAGGAGGGTGCGGGAGCATTCAGCTAAGATGGACCACTCACATGACATCGGCACCTCCCTGCTCCTGCACGCCAGCACCATGAGTGCATACATGATGGCAGTTGCCCCACCGGGCACCCTGCCCACCCAGTCCCCGATGCTGGGTCCCTCGGTGCCCCCACCACTGCCGCCACTGCCCCAGCGTCCAGTACACCCGCTGGGCCCATGCATCTGCCTCCCTGTCCCTGTAGACCTCCGGAGGAAGCAGCCACCCAGGGGGGCCCATCCGGCCCCGGGGCCAGCCACCCTACCACCACCACCCACCCCTCAGTACACCAAGGCCTCCCAGGACACAGTTGGGGACACAGACAGCGGGGGGGAGGGGACCTCCCAGAGCTCCACGGCGACCACAGGGTCGCTGAGGGGGAGGCCCCAGAGATGTGGGGGATGAGGGGGAAGGAGGAGAGTGGTCGGAGGGGGGGAACACGGCACAGGGAGGTGGGTGGTGGTGGTGGTGGTGGGGACACATGTAACTGTGTGTGGAAATAAAGGTTTGAGCACCACTATTGCTTCCTTGGGTCAGTTCATGGGCCCGGGGCTGTGGGTGGGCGGGTAGCCGTACTGGGGTGCACCCAGGGTGTTGGTGGGGCCCTGGAGTGGTGGAGACAGGGGTGTGTGCCTCACGCCTTGGCCTCCCAGCTGATCTGCCTGGCCAGGGCAGCATGGATGTGCTTGGCGTATCGGTACTCCCGCAGGTTCTATGCGTTTACATACAGGGGCACTGTCCTGCTTGCACACAGGCAGGTATTGTAGAGAGCCTCCACAGGGTTCCAGGCGACCGGGTATGCCTTCATCAGCCACCGGGTGAGGGGATAGGCCGGGTCCCCCAGGATGCAGGGGGACATCAACACCCCCTCAATCGGGTCATTGCCATGTCCGCGAAGTCCCCGTGGTACATCCGGGCATAGAAGGGGGAGATGGTCATGATCCAGGCATTGTGGCTGCACCCAGAGTTGCCCATGAAGATGTCTATGAGCTGCCCCCAGTGGTCCACTACAGGCTGCAGCTGCAGGGAGTGGTATCCGTGTCTGTTTACATATTCCATGTCCTCCCCAGAGGAGGGGCGGAGGATCTCTATGCGGGTGCCGTCCATGGCGCCCATGCAGTTGGGGAACCCTCCAGCTGCGAAGCTGGCCATCACGGACGCCTGGTCCACCACCTGGATCGCTCAGTCCAGGAGCACTCCCTCCACAGTCTTGCAGACATCCCGCAGGATCCCAGTGACGGTGTTCACCCCGACGCCGAAGTGCTGAGAGACAGACCGGCAGGAGTCGGGAGTTGCTAGTTCCCAGTCCTGATGGCCACCCGCTGGACCATAGGGATGGGGGTCCGCATGGGAGTGTGCTGCCATTCCAGCCAGGGTGTTAACAGGTCCGCAAGTAACAGGAGGGTGTGCCACTCCATCCGAAAGTGCCCCCTCCAGGCGGCCTCATCCCACTGACCTAGCACCCGGGACCACCACCACTGTGCCCACTCTGTGACCCATACTTGCCGGTCAATGGGCATAGCAAGCAGGGCTACATGCCCCATGGTCTCCCTCCACCATTGGAGGTGCCCAGCCACCTCATGGAGCAATGCACCCCTCTCCTGGCCATGGAGGAGGGCCTGCCGGGCCGCCCCAGACACCCGCAGGGCCCTTAGCCGGGCCAGGGAGCACCTGCGGGCGTGGTGGGCTCTCTGGGCCCTAGCAGTGCTCCAGGCAATGGTAACCCACAGGCGGGCGCCCAGGTGCACCTCAGTGGTCTGGATGTGCAAGAGATCAGTGTGTGAGCGGTACCACTCTGCGCAGAGGACTAGGTGCATCCCGCAGGCACCCAACCGGCCTAGCTCCATGGTGCATGTTGCCCCAGGTGGGGGACTGCTGGCCCAGTTATAGGCCGGGGCACATGTAGCTCCGCCCCCAGGTCATGACCCAGGGCTCTGCCGGGGGCCCCCTGATCAGTTATGGGTGGTCCCCGTCCTGGCTGCTCAGGCAGGCTCCTGCAGGGCAGCCATGCAGGTGACCTGGGGGCAGTCCATTGAGCACACCTGCTGTCCCTGCAAGGGGCCTGGCGCATGGTCCAGTCTGCGCCCGGGCGCGTGTGGGCCACAGCTGCATTTCTGCTGTCATCAACCCCCCACCTCTCAGTGTTGCCAGCCTGTTGTCCTCACCACCCTGATTAGTGTGTAGGCTGTCCTGTCTGTGAGCTCTGTTCCAGCAGATGTGCTGGGTCCGCACCTCACGCCTCGCTCTCTTGCTATGCCATGTTGTGGCCGGTGGCCTTATCGGCTGGCCTTGAGGCCCCCCTACATCCCCTCCTGTCCCTCCAGGGATTGTGGGGGTCCCCTGTCCTCACAATTAGTCTCCTTTGCTTCCTGGACCATGGCTGGCTGTGCTTCCACTGGGCTTCCGACTTCCAGCACCCATGGGGCCCCCCATCACTGGACCTTCCGTGAGACCATGGCCCTGTGTGACCTGTGGCATTCCCCAGCCGTGCAATTGCTCCTGAGGTGCCTGGACAGCCTGTCCAGTGCCTATGCGAGTCTGAGCTCGGGGCTGCACTACTTTGGCTATGAGGTGAGCGCCTGTGATTGCCGGCTGCATGCGGAGACCCTGGGCCAGATTCCCTTTCCTGGAGATGAGGTGCTCGCATGTGGGGTGGTCGGCGGTGGAGACCATGTCTGCTCTGTCTGTGTGCAGCCTGGCCGCTTACATGGCCTGTCTGAATGAGGGGGGTCCTGCCCTGGCTGTGTCCTATTTTAACTGTGTTCACGAGGCCTGTGGGTACCAGCGATCGCGTGGGGCGGTGTATCACCAGCTGTTGGAGCTAGGTCACCTTCCGTGGCCCCCTGATGCTGATTATGGCTTGTCCAAACCCACCAAGGCAGAGCTGGCGGCGCTGTCCGGTGTGTGGTCCCGTTCCAATGTGCAGTTGGGACTCGCTGCGCAGGATCCCTTCGAGGCATACTACCTGTGCTGTGCTACCATCGGCGCATGCTTCAGTGGCCACCTGGCCGGCCACCCAGCCCCAGGACCCTTCGTTGCCCCCTGAAGCTGACTGTGAAGCCCACTGTGCCTACCGTGCCCCGGTTGGTGGCCCCGCAGAGAGCTCCTGCCTCCTCCCTGCTTCCGCAGGCTGCTGCTTGCTTCCTCCATGATGTCCCGGCCTTGTGCTGCCTGTTTCCCGGAGTTCCACTGCCCCTGCCTGTGGCTCCGGGCCCCCTCCAGGGTCCCCCCTGTTCGCCTCTGCAACCGGTGCTCCCCTCCGTGGCTGCCTTCTCCTGTGGCTGAGTCCTGCTCTCCGTGCCTCCACCCAGCTCCCCAGGTTGCTGCTGACCTTCCTCATCCGCCGTGACTCCCTCCTGTGCCTGTGACCTCCCCCCCTTGGGTGCCTATGTGACCGCGGGGTTCTCGGGCCCCTGGTCTTCACTTCCCAGCATCCGCCTGGGGGTGTGTGTACATTTGTGGACCATCTGCACTGCTCCAGCTTTCCTGCATCCCCTCCATGGTAACCTCTCTAGTGCTTGGCATGCCTGTCTGTCTCTGGGCCATTCCCGGGCTGCTCCCTGTTCCGTGTGGCCTCCCCCTGTGCCTGTGGCCTGGCCTTTCGGGGCTCTCCCATTCCGGGACTGCCTGTGTAGCTCTGGGGGTGCCTGTGCAGATTGTGCTGTTGTTGGGGTTCTGGTTGCTGTTTCCCATGTCCTGCCCTGCCCCTGGCCTGGTCCCCCCCCTTCTTCACTGTCACCGGCCCCCCCCCCCATGTGCCTGTTGTGCCATGTGTGATGTCTGTCCCACTGTGTCCCCCCTTCCCTTCCTTTCCCATGCAGGTGTGAGTGTGCCCGGGCATGTGTGTGCGCTGTGTGTTCCACTGTGCCCGCGTTGTCTCTGTGCCGGCCGTGTGTGTTGCTGTGGCAGCTTTTCTCCCTCTACCCCCTCCCTTCCCATTTCCCTTGTGTGGGCGTTCCCTGTAGGCGCCTTTGACTTCCTATGCCCTCAGTCGGCCATGCCTGCCTCCCGTTCCTCCCTGGTGCCTTCTGGGTGTTTTGACCATGGCCGGGAATCGGAGTCACATCTGTTGCGCTGCCCCGGACCATGGTATGATGGCCCAATTCCCTGTCGTGGTCCTGGGCCCATCACGTCTGTTCGGGGACTTCCTGGACCACGGGGGGTGGTTGATCGGTTCACCGCTGCTGGGAATCCACTGTGGTGACTCGGCACAGCGTAACGTCTGAAATCACCCATGGATGTATGCGTGAGTAAGGAATATCATAGATAGAGGGCATAGTACTGAAATGGTGGCCATTACACTACATATGACTATACAAGGTTATTATATTATAGAGCCAATTAGTTAAGGTGGGTAGGAGTTCCAATGTAACTGCCTCCATTCACTTACATTGATAAATAAATATAAATTTATTATAGGCACTAGTTACCGCTATGGCCAATTAAAAAAACCAAAATATACAACAAGGTACAAAATACAAGATAAATAACACTTATTATACATACATAAACAAACAACAACAACCAAACTATACATTAAATTATTAGAAACCTTAAGGGTTATCGCCCTTTACTCCTGATCCCACAAAATTGCCAATTAACCACAGATTTAAAAGAAATAATGGATAATAATATAACCAAAATAACCATTCCTGCCTATAGGTCTCAGCTCCCTCTAAGACATCAGCAAATTCCTATTATCAAGACCTGCCGTACTGCGTCATTCTGGGCACTTACATTGGATTTTTCAGGCTGTTTACTTCCAGGTTGGCTAGTTTTTATTTTTGGGGTTTTCTCTTTTTAGGGTGTGTGTAAGTATCCCTGAATGAGATAAAAAAATTAAGGGATGGCTCCTCTAAGGTCTGGTGGTGTAGAAGTAAAGTTTATTTTAAGGGATGGAGAAATCAGATGGAGAAATCCCCATTTTGTGCTATGGGGCTTGCACTTATTATGAACCTTCTATGCCGTGGCCCTGGTGTCATAATGACTGGTGACTTGGGGGCAGGGAGGGAAGGGCGGCTGGTGAGCGGTGGCAGGGAGTGGGTGGGGTGTTGTTATACTATCAGCAGCGGCTTGGGTGGCAGGAGGTAGGAGGAGGAACTTACGCTACCCCACACCCGCCCACCTGGCTGTTTTCTCTCCCAGCCGCCTCCTAACCTGTCGGCAGGTACCTCCCAGCACACACACTCTCACTACCCCCTTCCCATCTCTCTCTCTCTCTCTCTCTCTCTCTCACTCACACACTCACACTCTCTCTCTCTCTCTCTCTCTCTCTCTCTCTCTCTCTNCGCCTCCTAACCTGTCGGCAGGTACCTCCCAGCACACACACTCTCTCTCTCTCTCTCTCTCTCTCTCTCACACTCACACACACACACACACACACACACACACTCTGCCCCTCCCTCCCAGCCAGCACAGCCAGCCAGCCTGCCTCCACACCCCAGCGCATGCACTCACTCTGCAAAGACCAGTCCTGAGCCCCAATTGGTCAAGGATGGGTAGATAGGAAGAGCTGACATCCATTCCCACCCCTTGGGCCCTGACTGAGCGGAGGAATAGGAGTAAACCCTATGCTATTTTCTGCTTCCAGCAGTCCCAGATGGAGAAAGAGGCTGCAGGAGAGAGAGTGGATCAGTTGCTGTGGAAGTATCCCAGATCCAACTTGACCACAGTGGTGGACAGATATTTTGAATGATGATCTATTCCCTTACTGGGGGAGGGTAGAGAGAATGTGTCCCTTTTCCTTAGGGGCTGGTGTTTGTGCACTGGTAGATGATGTGACTGAATGGGGGGAGGTGAGGGAAGGGTCTTGGTTATTCCTAATCTACTTTGGAAGATGTGATCATTAGTTGCATTTCATAATTGTCTAGTGGGCTCACTCAAACCCCTGGACACTATGGCACAGACAGACGTTCAAAATGCAGGGGAGCCTGCATTACCCCAATTCAGCGCTCGTGTCTCCTAATCCCATAGGCTTGTTCCTCAGTGTAACATGCAGTTACAAAACAAGAATGCCAGCATGAGGGGAGGTAAAGCAACTTGAAATCCTACAGTTGACTATATTTGGGGTTAAGTAGATACAAGTCCATTTGCATCACTGGTGATTTATTTGAATTTATTTTATCAAATACTTGAGTAGGAAGCCTGGCCCACAACATTGGTGTATCATACTGTGGTCTCCTTTCTGGTGTTGCTCATTAAGAGCTTCTTCTGAAATTCATGAAAATGAATGGCATCCCATTTCCATTCTACCTCACGCACCCACCACCTGCAATCTTTCCCCCACTTCCAGGCCAGCTGCTTGGTTGCCACTCCAGTCTTTACCCCATTACTCCAGCTGCAATGGGTTTGCTTAATTAATGCTTAAGTTTAGCAGCATGTCTTATGACTGCATTTTAGTATGACACTGTCAGAGCCGCTGACCATGGATGCTGCCGTGGGTGGCTCTGGGCCCCAGGAGCATGCTGGAGAGCTGCTCCCCCTGCTCACAGGCAAGCCGCTCTGCCGCCAGCAGCAGAAGTGGTCGCAGTGGCACCAGAAGCCCCCTCGCAGCATCGGATTGCCAGGACAACCCGATTGCATGCTGGCCCTACAGATCCCCAGCCATTCGACCTCACGTAGTGTGGAGTCAGTGCCTGAGCTGGTGCAGCACTCCGCACGGCTGCAGGCATGCAGGGGTGTGTGTGGATCCTGAAGTATAAACCCCAGCGCTGTGAGACACACAGCACCAGTAATCAGAGCCTGAGAAGCTGGCCCCTACCCAAGCTAAGTGTGGTTTTGTCTTTGTCTCCTTGTGTGCAGTTTTGAGAGTTATAGTTGTTACAATTGTTATTGTTCCTTTGTTTACTTCTCTGTGAGTGAGTGTGTGAGTGTGTGGTGAGTGTGAAGAGTGTCAGCCCTCCCTAGGGGTCTTCCCCTCTCCCCTCGAGAATGAAAGCCCTATTCCCTCCCCCTCTGAACCTAGCTCCCCTCCCCTGCAACCCCACACTCCTGTCACCTGTTTCCCTTTCCCCTGTGGACCGTTGTGTGACTGTGGAGTACGTGTGTGGCATGAGGTCATACTCTTACTTAAACCGCTCTGTGCCCTATGATGATAGAGACCTGATCTCATTGAGTTCCTTGTACGTGTGTGGGTCACCTCAGTGTGCTCTCACTCCTCCTTTCCCTCTCTCAACCCATCCCCCATGACAGACATCAAGACATTGATGTACCTGTGTTTTTAGGGATTCACAGTGTGAAGAAAAACAGCTATTGCTTGTCTTACTTCCCTACCTATACGTAACAATGCATGGAGTAACAAACATTTGTAGCAGGAGTTACAAACCATAACTATGCACAATGTTCCAGAAGTGGAACCAACATATAGTGCCATGTATTAAGGAACAAGTAACATGCCATGTATTATGTAAAATATATAAGGGTGGGTAGGGTGAGGTGTTTTAGCTCCCCCACCTATTTTGGTTATTTTAGCTTGTTATTATATTTATAACTTTAGCCCTGTTTTAATATTTTTATAAGTATTATTTTGATCATGTGAGTTTTAATGGTTTTATTGTGTTTTAAAATTGTTGGAAGCTGCCCCGGGCTGCATGGCAGGAGGGGCGGGGTATAAATTTATTAAATAAATAAATAAATAAATAAACAAATAAACAATCTTCCTTTAAATCCTATTTAAATTTATGGAGATCAGTCATATTCAGTATAAATTTAAACCATGTGAAACACTGAGTACATTGAAATAGGAATAATGACACCCAGACTTATAAAGGTTTACACATGTAACTTGTATTGCTTCAACATATAATGTAACTACAGATGAGGGAATGCTGTTGACATCATGAGTTTATGAAGATGTGGATAAAACACATACATGCGCACGTACACACACACACACACACACACACACACACACACACACACACACACACACACACACACACACACACACACACACACACTACTCCCCCTCCTTCCCTCCCTCCCTATACACACACATTCAGTCACTCCCCCTGCTCCAGCCAGACAGATACACACACTCCTACCCCAACCAGACACACACAATCATGTGCTGCATGCTTCAGTCCTTTCTTTCTGACTCTGATCTGGCCAGAGTCATCCATGCTTTCATCACCTCAAGGCCACATTACAGCAATGCACTCAGTGTGGGGCTGCCCTTGATGACCGTTCCCTGAAGTAACCAGGGCAGGTTTTTTTTTTGCTGAGCAGAGCTCCACAAGTTTTAACAAACGCTAAATAGCAGAATGCTATTTTTCAGCATTCACATTAGCCGTAAATTCAGGTGCTGTGAAAGAGACACAGTGCAGGTAAGGAGCTGTCTGTAGCAACTGCCATTACTTGGCCAAAAATTGATGATATTATCTAACACAAAACCTTCTGGTTTACAACAAATCATTAAGGCAGGTTCTTACTACTTAACCCCCCCCCCCCCAACCAAGGAAATTAATATTTCCTAAGCCCAGCAACCAAAGGGGAAAAAAAAAAAAACAACCCCACATCTCCCAAACTCCTGCCAAACCCATCTTAACTATGCAAGGCAAAAGCCAAAACAACTGAATGTTACAAAAAGTTTATTTATTACAGGTAGCTGCGACATTAAAACAACAGCCAACATTTTTTCATCCATCTGCTGAGTTGCTTAACTTGCAGACAGACAAAACCCATTCAGGGGAAAATATTTTTACTACTTTGAAAATAGCAAGCTACTGCATTATCCCTCTGAAATTATTCCAGGGGATATGATGACAAACCCACACAGATCCTACATGGACTATGTAGCCCAGCATGTCACTGTTGGAAATGCAAGGATTGTGAGATCATTGCATCCATTTGCCCAATGCAGAGTTTACAGAGGAGTGTGAGTAGCTAATCATCAATAAGCAGGCAGGAAGCATACTTAAGCTTAAGTAGCTTTATTAGGAAATACATGTAGGATAGGAAAGACCTACATCTATGCTAAGTCCTAAGACTAGGTGTGTTCAAGAGGGGAGGAAAGAAGCTCTCTGAGACACAAAGAGATTGACCAATCAGATCCTGACAGGAGTAGGACAGATAGGATGGGGGAAGGGTTCCCTGATCTGTCTGTCTACTCCTGGTGTTTCTAGCAAACAAACAGGATGAGGTGCTTAGGGGGGATGCAACCAAAGGAATGTATTTCCAACAGTCACAACCACCTTGCACATGCCTACAGGGACATACAACCACCACATAGAACATAGGGAACATGGCTCTGACCTCTCCCCATGTGCACTATAGGGAAATCACCTCACTGGAATTACGTGAGTGCACTGTTGCTAGGGGGGTGGAAACAAGCTGACTTTATGGTACGTGGGTGGGGAAAAAACAGTAACTGCATGTGTATGTATATCATGCAAAGTGGACAGCAGCCTGGCAAGTAGAACTGCCCACCCCCCCTCAAAAAAAGCTAAGACAATGAGGCTGATTTCAGAAACCAAATAAAACTTAACACTGCATACCTACAGAGAAACAGGGACATACAGCCACCACACAGAACATAGGGAACATGGTTATCCCCACATGCACCATGAGCAAAGCTCATCACTGGAATTACGTGAGTACACTGTGCTATGGGGGTGGAGACAAGCTGACTCTACGATGCATGGGTGGAATGAAACCAGTAACTGCACATGTATGTGTATCATGCAAAGTGGACAGCAACCTGGTGGGTAACACCCCCCCCGCCCCAAATAAAGCTAAGGCCATGAGGCTGAGGATAGGAAACCAAGCAAAACTTAACACTGTATAGTCATTAAGGTGGGTTTGGCAGGAGTTTGAAAGATGCGAGTTTTTGTTTGTTTCTTCCTTTGGTTGCTGGGCTTTGAAAAAATTAATTTCCTTGGGTTTTGTTCTTTTTAAAGTATATTAATTGAGTCAGCACCTCTCTTCAACCATGAATTCCACTGCAGAGCTCTCCAGCAGGCAGTCAATTGCAGTATAGGGAAAGGACCTCTATAACCAACCTAAAGACAGGACAGATACATGCTTGTAGCATGGGATCTGCAGGGATTCAGACATTGTTGACTAAATATCTTGGGCCACCAAAAGTGTTCCATGTTCCTTTTGCTTACTGCATGTACACTGAAAGTCAAAATTTGTTATATATCTAGTTTAGGGTTTATAAAGGAAAGTAAATGTAAAGAAACACCAGAAGTATTCCAGGAAGAAATCTTAATTTATATGTATTTCTCAGACCACCAAGATGAATAAGTAAGGATGGATGGAAGAGAAGGAGAAGTTATAATTAAGCAACAAATGGGACTGGATTCAATAAAGAGTCCATTTGGCTTACACAATGCGGAAGCTTGAACAAACCCAGACAAATTGATTTTTCTGTGGCTTTTGCAGACTTCTGTGACAGGAAGCTGGATAGATTTTTATTGAATCTGTCCATGAGATACTCCAGACAATTTGGTAGTACTGACTGAGGAGTGCCTCCTGTGCAATTTGGCAGAAAGTGTTTCCAGTACACAAGAAGTGTAGTCGCAATGGCTCACACTTTCAATTTGAGACCTATAGAGTGAATTTATATGTCTGCCTTACATGCCCCAAAATCTTTCCAACCATTTGGCTAATTATTAATGCTTTTCATTAGTTAGGCCAAACTGGGACTCCCAATCCTAATCTTTAGGGATAGGAATTTTGGTTTCATAAAGAACTGAAAGTAGCGGATAATGGCACTTTCAGTTCTTTCCAAACTTTTGGTTCTTTTTCAGTTTTGGGCCTATCAGTTCTTTTGCATTGATTTTTTTTAATCAGATTTTTAACATTACGGTTTTCCCCATTGACTTCAGTGGGGGAAAATGCAATGTTAAAAAACTGAAACAAAAAGAACCAAAACTGGTAGGAGAACCGAAATTAATGAGAACCACAACCAGAATAAACCAAAATTTTGCCCAGAGTCCTACCCCTACTAATCTCTATGAATTTGGAGCCAGGTTAGCTCCAGATCTGAACTTAGCATCCATCGCCATCTCTTGTCATCCCTAAATGTTTGGGAACTTCTCATACATATTCAAAATGGGCACTTCAGAGCTCAGGTCCATCTTTAATACTTGTTTAAATAAACTAATTTCTTCCCAGTCCATCTAGCTTGATTCTGCAGTGAAGTCTGTGAGTTGAACTAAATTTGTAAACTATTTACCAGAAAGAACCAGGATATGTTGTAGAAGACAGGTTTCTGAGGTAGAAGTAATTTTCTGGCTCCTTAGTTTAAAAAGTGTTGCATGTTACTACATGTTAATCCTGCATATGTTGAAGATGTTGGGTATTAATATGTGTTACTCTTTGTATGTTCAAGATTGCCAACAAGGACAGTCCTGAACAAGTATGTGTGTGTGTGTGTGTGTGTGTGTGTGTGTGTGTGTGTGTGTACATAATACACTCAGCAGCTACATGTGCACTGTTGTGTGTGTGTCAGGGACGGCTGCTGGGTTTTGAGTTTGGAGGGGCAGTAAGGCCGGCAAGCCGGTGGGCGGAGCCAGGGGGATGGTAGGCGGAGCCAGGGGGATGGTAGGCAGAGCCAGGGGGATGGTAGGCCAGTGGCATGGCATAACGCAGCAGCAAGGAGTTCCCATGGTTAATATCGGATGGAAAAAACCACAATCTACATGCACATCAAGCGCACATCAAGCTTAAAATAAATAATGTATAAACCCAAAACACAGGGAAACACAGAACACACTGGCAAAACACAGCAGCAACGAGTTCCCAGGGTTAACATCAGAAAACATAGTCTACATGCACATCAAGCTTAAAATAAATAATGTATAAACCCAAAACACAGGGAAACACAGAACACACTGGCAAAACACAGCAGCAACGAGTTCCCAGGGTTAACATCAGAAAACA
>QEPC01010037.1:184675-210277 GCA_003113815.1 Sphenodon punctatus | reverse complement strand
GGGAAACAGCCTTGGGGGGATGTGGGGTCCCTTGGGGGGAATCCTCCTCCTGCAGCCCCCCAGGGCTGTTTCCCCCCCACACTCACCAGGCACCCTGCACCCCCCCGGCACCCTGCACCCCCCCAGGCTGTTTCCCAGTGGGAAACAGCCTGGGGGGGTGCAGGGTGGGAAACAGCCTTGGGGGGTGCGGGAGGAGGATAGGATTAGGAAAGTCAGGAATCTTCTTATCTGGTGCTGGGAGCTCAGCTGAAGTGGCAGCAATTTCTTCTTGGAGCATGTGAGGCAGGGACCAGTGCGCATGCGCACTGCTCCCTGCCTCAGCCCCCCAGCCCAAGGCATCTCGCCAGGGCGCTTTCAACAAGCACCCTGGTGAGAGCTTTCCTTGCACCCATTGAGCACAATGGAAGCCCTAGCTCCTCCCTCCACAGCACGTCCTATACATGCTGTGTAGAGTGGAGGAGCTCAGCCGGGCTGAGTGCTCAGCCGCCCAAACCGCATTTTCCATTGGAAAACGCGGTTGGGCTTAGCATTTTGAGCCTTCTGGGACCCACTCCTCTGGAGTGGGTCCCAGAAGTCAACTACAGCACCGCAGCAGCCTCTGCCTTGCCTTTGCTTCAGTGCGGAGGCTGTTGCAGTGCTGTGGTCAGTTTCATGTCAGTTTCACTGAAACTGACCACAGTGCTGCTGCAGCCTCCGCTCTGAAGCAAAGGCAAGGCAGAGGCTGCTGCGGTGCTGGGAAGCGGCGGTGAGGGTTTTTTGTTTTTGTTTTCTTTCCCTTCGAGCGGCAGTGCGGCGCCTGACGGGGCGCTTGGGGGGGTCAGTGCCCCCAATGCCCTGAGAGGCGAGCCGCGCCTGGTGTGTGTGTTGGATGTAGGGATGTGGTACGTGGTTCAGATGTTTGGGGTTCGGCTTGAACTCAGCCAGTTCGGACAGCCAGACTGAACGCCAAAACCCCCAAACAGTTTGGCCATATTTGGATGAGTTTGGGCGATGTTTGGGCGGGAAAAACCATGGCTCTCAGGCCCAGGGAGGGGAAAAGTCAGCTGAGTATGGGTGGAGAGGCTTGGCCTAGCAGCCAGTCTGCCCAATCACCATCCCTCTTTTCCTCAGACCACTGGCTTGGCAGTCTGTCATTGGCCACGGGCTAGACTGCACAGAGCCAATGGGGCTTGTGGTAAGGCAAGCGCAGCAAGTAACAAAAGTCATTGCCCTCCCCCCCCTTCCAATTCCTTCTGAGCTAGCCACTGATCCTGTCAGCAGGCGTTTTCAGAACTCTCCCTCTCCCAGCAGTTTGTGTTCCTCCCAATCCATTGCCATCCACCTCCTATTTCACCCATTTCCACACGTTTACCTCCATAGTTTCATTTATTTAGATTAGATTAGATTAGATAGATTTTATTTTTATTTCTTATGTGTTCTTTATCCCTCCCCTCCATTGAATCCTTCCCTCTTCTCTGTATATATTCCATCCCTGATACCCTTCCCCTGTTTTTGGATTTATTTAGAGCAGGATTAGATTGATTTAGGTTTCATTTCAGTTTTGTACCCCTTCCTGTGTTGTTTGTTGTGAGCTGTCTGTGTCCCGCACCCCCCCCCATCCCTGTGTGTGTGTGTGTGTGTGTGTGTGTGTATATATATATATATATATATATATATATATATATATAATTAATATAATATTTATTGCATGACAAAAAAAGTCATTGCAAAGGAAAACAGAAAGGTATATAGATATTAGATAGTTACTATAGATAGATAGTTATAGGAGTTAGCTTAGTTATAGAGATAGATATAGTGTGTAGTGAATCAGTTTTAATATTTTATAGTGTGTTTGTAGGACTAGGCCTTTGTAGATATTAGATAATATTCCATAGGTTTTAGAATAGTTAATAGCAGGTAGAGTTAGTGTAGATATATATAATATTAGATTATAAATGTAAATAAATAAATAAATAAAATATAAAATCTTCCTGTGCCTGAAGCAGGATATAGGTGGGCCCTGCTTCAGGCAGAAGTCATGGACAGCCCCCACAATGCTCAGAACATCAAGGCAGCCCTGACCACCATGGTGAGGGAGTGGGTGACGCCAGGTGCACCCTTTACCAAGGGGTGCGTGTTGACGGACAACACGACCAACATATTGAGAGCAGTCCACGACAGGGGCTTCACCAGCATCCTTTGCGCCGCACACACCCTTCAACTCATGGTTAGGGACGCTCTGGGCTTGGGGAAGAAGGGAATTGGGGCAGGCACCCTTAGCTCCCTGATCAAGCGGGGGAGGAAGCTGGCCAGTTTCTTTAACCAGAGTGTGAAGAGCTGCGACCTCCTCCAGGCGAAGCAGGCAGACCAAGGCTCCCCAGTGTACCAGCTGGTGCAGGATGTGTCCACCAGGTGGAATTCCATGTTCCTGATGCTCGAGCGGCTTCCCAAGCAGAAAACCGCCTTGCATCAGGTTCAACTGGTGACAGACAGCGGGGCACCTCCAGGGTACAATGGGGCAAAATGGGAGATCCTGGCTCACACTGTCTTTGTGCTGAGACTGTTCCTGGCCAATGGAAAGGTGAGCTGGTGGAGAGGGTCCGGCAGGCAGAGAGGGCTATGGAGAGTGTGCAGTAGCAGCAGCAGGACACCCCTGGGGATGTTGAGAGTGGGAGCAGCCACCCCTTTCAGCCAACAGGGTCTATACCTGCCCCCAGCCCTAGCAGTAGCAGCATCAGCAGCAGGCTGAGCAGCAGCAACACCCCTATTGTGAGCAGCAGCAGCTTGTATGTGCAGGCCACTCTGGCGAGCATGGGTCCATGCACGGCAGGGCAGGAAGTGTTTCTGAGAGCAGTGGTGGAGGTGGTCCCCGAGCAGAGCTACGTGAGGGAGTACGACAGCACCTCAGCAGCAGTGGAGAGCTATCTGGAGGAGGAGCTGTGCATTGATCCCAGCAGCGATCTCTTGGCCTACTGGGCCGGCAAGACCAACGTCTGGCCGGCCCTGTCCAAAGTGGCCAAGGGTCTGTTGTCTTGCCCACCAATGAGTGTCCCCAGCGAGTGGGTGTTTTCTATGGCGGGGAACATTTGCTCACCGCACCGCCTGAGCCTGGGGGCCAAGTTGGTGGAGCAGTTGCTTTTTATTAAGGTGAACCTTTCACTGCTAGGATTCCCCGAGCTGCCCCTAGACATAGATTGATGGTACAGTGGCACACGCCATCCCATGCCAGGGGAAGTCTTGGGACAGGGTTCCTCCTCAACCTGGGCTGCTGCTGCTAAGGTGCTGTCCCTCCCAATGCCCGGCGCCTGCCCACCTCTCTCTCTCTCTCTCTAGACAGCCTCGGCCGGCCTATTTGACTGACCTCATGATTCAGGGTAGCATTGGGAAGCTGTAAACCTGCCAGCCAGCTTCTGGCTAGACGATCTCAGCCCACCTACCTGACTGGCTCTCTCTCGCACATGCTGCACAGTCTTTGCCAGCCTATCTGAGTGCCCTGCCAAGGTCCCAGCCTGCCTTCACTACCATGCTGCCTGTCTGCCTGCCCAGGTGGCCAAGATCAAAGCCTGCCTCAGTCTGCCTTCTGATGCTCATGCCACACTGCCTGTCTGCCCACCTGCTCAGGTTGCCAAGATCAAAGCTTGCCTCAGCCTGCCTTCTGATGCTCATGCCATCCTGCCTGTCTGCCCACCCAGGTTTCCAAGATCAAAGTCTGCCTCAGCCTGCCTTCTGATGCTCATGCCACATTGCCTGTCTGCCCGCCCACTCAGGTTGCCAAGATCAAAGCCTGCCTCACCCTGCCATCTGATGCTCATGCCAAAGTGCCTGTCTGCCCTCCCAGGTTGCCAAAATCAAACCCTGCCTCAGTCTGCCTTCCAGTGGTCATGCCAAAGTGCCTGCCTGCCTGCACTAGCAACCCTGGGTGATGTGCCCCAATGGCCTGGTAATCCCGCTGCTGCTGTCTACTGGTCCATGGGTGCTCTGCCCTGGCAAATCCAAATGTGCCCACGCAATCCTGCTGTTGCCGTCTGCTGCTGTATTGGAGTTCTTCCCTGGCAAATCCAACCATCCTGGCTCCATGGGTCCTGCGCACAGGCAAATCCTGCTGCTGCAGTTTCTGCTGTTCCACTGGCAATCCAATTCTGTGCCCTGGCAATCCACCTCTGCAGTGCCACAGGCTCTGTGCCCTGGCAATCCAATCTATTCTGCTGCTGCTGCCTCTGCTGTGCCACGGGTACTGTGGCCAGGTAATCCAATGTCTGCTGCTGCTGCCAATGCTGCCTCTGCTATCTGTGCCATGGGTTTTGCTACTGGGCAATCCAGTGTCTGTTGCTGTTGCCAATGCTGCCTCTGCTGTCTGTGCCATGGGTTCTGTGGCTGGCCAATCCAATGTCGTCTGCTGCTGCTGCTGCCAATGCTGCCTTGCTGTGCCATGGGTTCTGTGCCCTGGAGATCCAATTTGCACTGCTGCTACTTCTGCTGCCTCTGCGGTGCCATGGGTACTGTGCCCCGGCAATCGAATCTCCACTGCTGCTGCTTCTGCTGCCTCCGTTGTGCCATGGGTACTGTGCCACAGCAATCCAATGTCTGCTACTGGGTGGCCATGTGGTTTACCACTGGGCAAGGCATGACCAATTTGCAGTAGAGCTTGTTGAGTTTGGTTGAGTACAATGCAAGGCTGCAATGCTCTGCCAAGTAGGGGTGCCAGCCACCAAGCCCTGGCTGGGCCTCTGCCACTGCTCCTCCTATGCCAGTCAGCCTGCAATGCCTGGCCAAGAAGGGGTGCCAGCCCCCAAGCCCTGGCTGGGTCTCTGCTGCTGCCCACTGATGCCAGCCAGCCTGCAATGCTCAACCAAGTAGGGTTGCCAGCCACCAAGCCCTGGCTGGGCCTCTGCCACTGCTCCACCGATGCCTGGCAGCTTGAAGCATCCGGCCAAGTAGGAGTGCCAGCCACCAAGCCCTGACCAGGCCTCTGTCACTGCTCCACTGATGCAAGTAACAAAAGTAATTGCCCTCCCCACCTCTAATTCTTTTTGAGCTAGCTAATGATCCTGTCAACAGGTGTTTTCAGAACTCTCCCTCTCCCAGCAGTTTGTGTTCCTCCCAATGCATTGCCATCCTCCTCCTGTTTCACCCATTTCCACACATTTACCTCATAGATTCATTTATTTAGATTAGATAGATTTAGATGCTATACCCTGCCTCAGCCTGCCTTCTGCTTATGCCAAAGTGCCTGTCTGCCTGCCCTGTGGGCAAACCTTGAACCCTGCCTCAGTCTGCCTTCCCTACTGCCTCTCATGCCATGATGCCTGTCTGCCCTCCCTGTGGGCAAAGCTTGAACCACACCCTAGATGCTAGAGGCAGGGCCCAATCCCCAGGCAATGGCAGCAGGGAGAGGAGCAGCAGCAGCAGCAGCAGCAGCAGCAGCAGCAGCTGCTGCCAGTTGAAGCCCAGAAGCATAATTGCACCATGGAGGAGCTGGGGTGGGGGCAGCTGCTAAGTCCATTGGCAGCTGGAGGACATGGAGGGCAGCGTGGCTTTGCATATTAGGGGAAATGATTGCGCTCAATGGGCAGCCCTTCTTGGTGGTCAGGGACATGGGGTTTAGGTGCCTGATTGGTTTGCTGGCCCCCCAGTTTAAGCTGCCCTTGCACATCACCCTGAGTCAGGCTGCCACCGATGCCTGGCAGTCTGCAATGCCCGGCCAAGTAGGAGTGCCAGCCACCAAGTCCTGGCCGGGCCTCTGCCACTGCTCCACCGATGCCTTGCAGCCTGCAATGCCCGGACAAATAAGGGTTCCAGTCACCAAGCCCTGGCTGGGCCTCTGATGCTGCTCCACCGATGCCTGGCAGTCTGCAATGCCTGGCCAAGTAAAGGTGCCAGCCACCAAGCCCTGGCCAGGCCTTTGCCACTGCTCTGTCGATGCCTGGTAGCCTGCAATGCCCGGCCAAGTAGGGGTGCCAGCCACCAAGCCCTGGCCGGCCAATGTCTGCCACCACTGAATGACCTCTTTGTTGTGCCACAGCAATGACAGATGAGAATCTCATATCAGAACTGATTTCTTGAATGGCTAGAGAATTAACATTCAAGCTGAATCGGGAAGTGTACAGAAATCAGAAAAATGAGAATTAATTAAAACAGGAAGTCATATTAATGATAAGTCTGGAAAGACCTGCTTACTCAAATGTTACACAGAGACTGGCCACAATGATCCCATAACCTGAATGCATAATAAATCTTTTCCTGCTTTAAGAAAAATTATATAGGATCAATTGGATGAAATGCAATCCAATGTCTGCTACTGTGTCCCAGCCATCCAATGTCCGCTGCTGCTGCCAATGCTGCCTCTGCTGTGCCATTGGTTCTGTGCCCCAGCAATCCAAGTCCACTTCTGCTGCCTCTCCTGTGCTACGGGTTCTGTGCCATGGCTATACAATGTCTGCTGCTGCCATTGAATGCTTCCTCTGCTGTGTCATGGATAATGTGCCCTGGCAATCAAATGTCTGCTGCTGCACTTCTGCTGCCTCTGCTGTGCCATGGGAGTCTGTGCCCCAGCAATCCAATGTCTGCTACTGTGTGGCCACATGATTCACCACCGGGCAAGGCTTGACCAATTTTCAGAAGAGTTTGTTGAGATCTGGCGAGTAGGATGCAAGCCTGAAATACCTGTCTAAGTAGGGGTGCCAGCCACCAAGCCCTGGTCAGGCCTCTGCTGCTGCTGCTCCTCCAATGCCTGGAAGTCTGCAATGCCTGGTCAAGTAGGGGTGCCAGGCCAGTCACCAAACCCCAAGCCTTCCCAGCCTCTGTTGCTGCTGCTGCTGTCGCTGGGTCTCAGATTGCCAGTCATGCCCCCACAGGCACCCCTAGGGGCCAAGCACCGAGCCTGCCTGCCCGGGAAACCCAGGATGCCAAGTCCCAAGCCTTCCCAGTCTCTGCTGCTGCTTCTTCTGTGTCTTTGACGGCCTGCCATGCCCTCACGGGCACCCCTGGAGAGCCCCAATCCTCCAGGTGGCTGAACATTCTGAATGTTTGGGGAGGGGGTTGGAACTCCACGGGACCAAACCCATGAACCTGAACTAAGTTTTAAGACTGAATGGCCAAACGACAAATCCCTAGTTCTGGGGCCTACATTACAGGTAGGGAGGGCTGTTGTTCCACTTCATCAAGAAGCTGCCATTCTAGTCCCAGGACCCACCATCAGGGTTCTGGGGCCATAATTCCGCTCATGGGGAGCTGTCATTCCACCGCATCAAGAAGCAGCCACTCCAGCCCCAGGANCAGCCACCAAGCCCTGGCTGGGCCTCTGCCACTGCTCCTCCTATGCCAGTCAGCCTGCAATGCCTGGCCAAGAAGGGGTGCCAGCCCCCAAGCCCTGGCTGGGTCTCTGCTGCTGCCCACTGATGCCAGCCAGCCTGCAATGCTCAACCAAGTAGGGTTGCCAGCCACCAAGCCCTGGCTGGGCCTCTGCCACTGCTCCACCGATGCCTGGCAGCTTGAAGCATCCGGCCAAGTAGGAGTGCCAGCCACCAAGCCCTGACCAGGCCTCTGTCACTGCTCCACTGATGCAAGTAACAAAAGTAATTGCCCTCCCCACCTCTAATTCTTTTTGAGCTAGCTAATGATCCTGTCAACAGGTGTTTTCAGAACTCTCCCTCTCCCAGCAGTTTGTGTTCCTCCCAATGCATTGCCATCCTCCTCCTGTTTCACCCATTTCCACACATTTACCTCATAGATTCATTTATTTAGATTAGATAGATTTAGATGCTATACCCTGCCTCAGCCTGCCTTCTGCTTATGCCAAAGTGCCTGTCTGCCTGCCCTGTGGGCAAACCTTGAACCCTGCCTCAGTCTGCCTTCCCTACTGCCTCTCATGCCATGATGCCTGTCTGCCCTCCCTGTGGGCAAAGCTTGAACCACACCCTAGATGCTAGAGGCAGGGCCCAATCCCCAGGCAATGGCAGCAGGGAGAGGAGCAGCAGCAGCAGCAGCAGCAGCAGCAGCAGCAGCTGCTGCCAGTTGAAGCCCAGAAGCATAATTGCACCATGGAGGAGCTGGGGTGGGGGCAGCTGCTAAGTCCATTGGCAGCTGGAGGACATGGAGGGCAGCGTGGCTTTGCATATTAGGGGAAATGATTGCGCTCAATGGGCAGCCCTTCTTGGTGGTCAGGGACATGGGGTTTAGGTGCCTGATTGGTTTGCTGGCCCCCCAGTTTAAGCTGCCCTTGCACATCACCCTGAGTCAGGCTGCCACCGATGCCTGGCAGTCTGCAATGCCCGGCCAAGTAGGAGTGCCAGCCACCAAGTCCTGGCCGGGCCTCTGCCACTGCTCCACCGATGCCTTGCAGCCTGCAATGCCCGGACAAATAAGGGTTCCAGTCACCAAGCCCTGGCTGGGCCTCTGATGCTGCTCCACCGATGCCTGGCAGTCTGCAATGCCTGGCCAAGTAAAGGTGCCAGCCACCAAGCCCTGGCCAGGCCTTTGCCACTGCTCTGTCGATGCCTGGTAGCCTGCAATGCCCGGCCAAGTAGGGGTGCCAGCCACCAAGCCCTGGCCGGCCAATGTCTGCCACCACTGAATGACCTCTTTGTTGTGCCACAGCAATGACAGATGAGAATCTCATATCAGAACTGATTTCTTGAATGGCTAGAGAATTAACATTCAAGCTGAATCGGGAAGTGTACAGAAATCAGAAAAATGAGAATTAATTAAAACAGGAAGTCATATTAATGATAAGTCTGGAAAGACCTGCTTACTCAAATGTTACACAGAGACTGGCCACAATGATCCCATAACCTGAATGCATAATAAATCTTTTCCTGCTTTAAGAAAAATTATATAGGATCAATTGGATGAAATGCAATCCAATGTCTGCTACTGTGTCCCAGCCATCCAATGTCCGCTGCTGCTGCCAATGCTGCCTCTGCTGTGCCATTGGTTCTGTGCCCCAGCAATCCAAGTCCACTTCTGCTGCCTCTCCTGTGCTACGGGTTCTGTGCCATGGCTATACAATGTCTGCTGCTGCCATTGAATGCTTCCTCTGCTGTGTCATGGATAATGTGCCCTGGCAATCAAATGTCTGCTGCTGCACTTCTGCTGCCTCTGCTGTGCCATGGGAGTCTGTGCCCCAGCAATCCAATGTCTGCTACTGTGTGGCCACATGATTCACCACCGGGCAAGGCTTGACCAATTTTCAGAAGAGTTTGTTGAGATCTGGCGAGTAGGATGCAAGCCTGAAATACCTGTCTAAGTAGGGGTGCCAGCCACCAAGCCCTGGTCAGGCCTCTGCTGCTGCTGCTCCTCCAATGCCTGGAAGTCTGCAATGCCTGGTCAAGTAGGGGTGCCAGGCCAGTCACCAAACCCCAAGCCTTCCCAGCCTCTGTTGCTGCTGCTGCTGTCGCTGGGTCTCAGATTGCCAGTCATGCCCCCACAGGCACCCCTAGGGGCCAAGCACCGAGCCTGCCTGCCCGGGAAACCCAGGATGCCAAGTCCCAAGCCTTCCCAGTCTCTGCTGCTGCTTCTTCTGTGTCTTTGACGGCCTGCCATGCCCTCACGGGCACCCCTGGAGAGCCCCAATCCTCCAGGTGGCTGAACATTCTGAATGTTTGGGGAGGGGGTTGGAACTCCACGGGACCAAACCCATGAACCTGAACTAAGTTTTAAGACTGAATGGCCAAACGACAAATCCCTAGTTCTGGGGCCTACATTACAGGTAGGGAGGGCTGTTGTTCCACTTCATCAAGAAGCTGCCATTCTAGTCCCAGGACCCACCATCAGGGTTCTGGGGCCATAATTCCGCTCATGGGGAGCTGTCATTCCACCGCATCAAGAAGCAGCCACTCCAGCCCCAGGACCCACCCTCAGGGTTCTTGGGACTACATTACAGGCACAGGGGGATATCATTCCACTTCATCCAGAAGCTGCCACTCTAGTCCCAGGACCCACCCTCAGGGTTCTGGGGCTGTCATTCCGCTCATGGGGAGCTGTCATTCCACCGCATCAAGAAGCAGCCACTCCAGCCCCAGGACCCACCCTCAGGGTTCTTGGGACTACATTACAGGCACAGGGGGATATCATTCCACTTCATCCAGAAGCTGCCACTCTAGTCCCAGGACCCACCCTCAGGGTTCTGGGGCTGTCATTCCGCTCATGGGGAGCTGTCATTCCACCGCATCAAGAAGCAGCCACTCCAGCCCCAGGAACCATCCTCCGGGTTCTGGGGCCTACGTTACAGGCACAGGGAGGGCTGTCCATCCACATAATCCAGAAGCAATAGGGGTGCTGCTGCTGTTCAGTCTGCTGCTGGTGCTCTACTGCTAGAGCTGGGGGAAGGGATAGACCCTGCTGGCTGAAAGGGGTGGCTGCTCCCACTCCCACCATCCCCAGGGGCATCCTGCTGCTGCTGCCAAGCACTCTCCAGAGCCCTCCCTCTCTGCCTGCCAGACCCTCTCCAGCAGCTCACCAGTGGCCACAGAGCAGTGTCTGGCGTGCCACGCTGTCCTTGACCCTGGGGTCCAGCATGGTTGCCAAAACATATTCCTCCCACTGCAGGAGCTCATCGAACTGCACCTTCAGCCCTGCCTTCAGCTGCCACACCAGGGCAACCACCTCATCCACCAGCTTCTTGCCCTGAGGGCCACAATCCTGCCCCTGGAGAATTTCCTCCAGCCTCCTGAGGAGACTCTGGACCAGATGGGTCACCTGGCTGATGGTGTCCATGGAGAAGCTGATGGTCTCCGTCATGGACAGGAACGGTCTGAGAACAAAGACTGTGTGAGCCAGGATCTCCCATTCCACCCCATTATACCCTGGAGGTGCTCCCGCTGTCCATCACCAGTTGAACCTGATGCAAGGTGGTTTTTTGCTTGAGAAGCTGCTCGAGCATCAGGAATGTGGAATTCCACCTGGTGGACACATCCTGTACCAGCTGGTGCACTGGGGAGCCTTGCTCGCAGCTCTGCCTGCTTCGCCTGAAGGAGGTTGCAGCCCTTCACGCTCTGGTTAAAGAAACTGGCCAGCTTCCTCCCCCACTTGATCAGGGAGCTAAGGGTGCCTGCCCCAATCCCCTTCTCCCCAAAGCCCAGGCATCCCTGACCACCAGGTGAAGAGTGTGTGCGGTGTAAGGGATGCTGGTGAAGCCCCCATCATGGACTTCCCTCAATATGTTGGCTGCGTTGTCACTCACCTCACACCCCTTGGTGAAGGGCGCACCTGGTGTGACCCACTCCCTCACCATGGTGGTCAGGGCTGCCTTGATGTTCTGAGCATTGTGGGGACTGTCCATGACTTCTGCCTGAAGCAGGGCCCATCTATACTCTGCTTCGGGTCCCCTCCTGCCATTCCCAAATGCTGCCTCTGGGTCCTGCCACCAGTGTGCCGTCACTGCCAGGTAGGTGTGCTGTGCATTTCTGCTCGACCACAGGTCAGTGGTGAAGTGGACAGTGGCACCCCCAGCCCCTGCCAGCTGCTCCCTCACCCGCTACTTTAAAGTCCAGTACAAGGCTGGCACCACCTGCTGACTCAGGGTGGTGTGCGAGGGCAGCTTAAACTGGGGGGCCAGGAAGCCAATCAGATGCCTAAACATCATGTCCCCGATCACCGAGAAGGGCTGCCCATTGAGCGCAATCCAATGTCCACTTCTGCTGCCTCTACTGTGCCATAGGTTCTGTGCCCCGGCAATCTAATGTCCACTTCTGCTGCCTCTGCTGTACCATGGGTTCTGTGCAGGACAATCCAGCGTCTGCTGCTGCTGCCACCACTGGGTCTCAGATGGCTAGCCATGCCCCCACGGGCACACCCAGGGGCCAAGCACTGAGTCTGCCTGCCCAGGCAACCCGGGGTGCCAAGCCCCAAGCCTTCCCAGTTTCTGCTGCTGCTGCTGTGTCTCCAACAGCCTGCCATGCCCCCACAGGCCCCCCTGGAGCACCACAAGCCTCCAGGCAGACAAACATCCTGAACGTTCAGGGGGGTACGAACTCCGCGGGACTGAACTCACGAATCCGAACTATGTTTTCGGGCTGAATGGCTGAACTGCCGAACATCTGAACCCCGTTCTGTTCGCACATCCCTAGTTGTGGGAGGTGACTGGCTTGTGGCAAGTTTTGAGAAATAGCAGCAGAGGCAGGTCCCAGGGAGCAGTACCAGCGTTAGAATTTGTGGGGCCTAGGGCAAAGATAAAATGTGAGGCCTCTCGTGGCACCACCCTCTTTGCAACTGTCCTCAGGACCCTAAAGGTGGTCATGTTTGGGGTCCGACTGGGAAGGATTGAGCCCCCCGTTCCACTGCCCTGGTGAAAGCAGAGGCCACTGTGGGGCCCCCAGAAAGAGCATGGTCCAGGGCTGTTGCCCTGGATCACCCTGTGGTAAGGCCAGCTGTGCCAGGGAGCATCAACAAACTGTTGCTCCCCAGTTTCCAGTGATATTTCTGCTGCTGCCGGTTCCACCTTTGCACAGAGGTAGATCTGGGATACCAAGGAGCAGCAAGTGGTGGTGTCAGAAAAAATGGTGACTCACTGACACTCCTTGGAACTCATGCTATTCCTGATACTGGGCATTTTCAGACAAGACCTACCCACTCACTATACATGTTGCAGGTCTGCAGTGTTACCCTATGGGTACCTGTAACATGCATAGCGGGTGGGGAGTGTCTTGTCTGAAAATGCCCACTTCTGCTAGCTGCTTCCTGGGATGTAGGAAAATACTAGGCATTTTTTGATTGGTTTTTTCCCCAAGTCTGTTTCTTTTTAAGTTTGGTTCTTTTTTTGGCTTTGGTTTCAGTGGTTTTTTTTGTGCTTTCCCCATTGAAGTCAATGAGAAATCTTCCCATTGACTTCCATGGGAAGGGGAACTGGACCAAAAGGGAACTGAAGTGAACTGTCTGGGACCAGCCCCCCCCCCCCCAATCCCTAACCCACTCCCATACCCTGGGGCAGGGGATCCAACTTCTCCCACCCCCATTGCCTGGGGCCCACTACCAGCCTTGGAGGGTGATTCTATCCTTCACCCCACCCCCACAGCCCTGGTGACTGTACTAACTGGCTTGGGAGCACGGGGGTGAGGATCTGCCACCTCTGGCCCACCACTGCTGACTGAGGCCTCCCAGCACCTGCAGGTCCCCTTGCAGCAATGTGCTGCTGGCCTCCCAGGGTTGTCAGAGGCCTCCTGGTAGGCCTACCCTGGCCTAGCCAGGAGTGTGCTACTGAGGTGGTCCCTGCTCAGCAGCATGCAAGTGGAAAAAGTCTGATGGGGCTGTTTTGTGCATAAACGGCACCATATGTGCATACATGGCACCATTTCGTGCATATGTACAAGGGCAAAGTTTTTGATCATCTGTGCAAGATTTAACGCTCTACCATCCAGGGTCTTTGAGGGAAGAAGAGAGGGTGTCCCTTTCTTAGAGAGATTTTGCCCTTTCGAGGGGGTAATTGTTGAAACTGTCCAGCATGGCCTTTTCACCCGCCATTTGTATGATGCCCTGCGGGATAAATATCTGTCCTCTGTCCTTTATGATTACCCGGGTAGGTCAGCGTTTAGCCTGATGATATATGCCCTGTCCAACCTGGTTTATATACAGCCAGTTGCCAAGTTTCTGGTGTATGCAGCCGCTATGAGGAAATCGTTTATGGAGTATAAAACTCAGATTGATCTGGTTTTAACTGATCGAGGACTTTCATCAGAATGAAAATGGGCTTTGGATCCTGCCTGAATGTTTTGGCGACTTTGCCTTATTACTGTGTTTGTATTCATAATTGCTATGGTTAAAATATTGTATTATTATCCTGAGATCAGATTTCTCATTATGTATTTACTTTAATTTTATTTTATATGTGTTACTATAGCCATTGGCTTGTCTAAATAAATTGAACTTGAACTTGCATATGTAGAACAACTTCCCTTTTCCAAAATGGCACCGAAAAAGTATTGCGCATGTGCAAAACCACCCCGGTGGCCATTTTGCATATGCATGCTGCTGAGCAGGGACCCACCTCAGCAGTGCTCCCTGGTGAGGAGGCCTAGGCCTGCTGGGAAGTCTCCAACAGCCATAGTGGGCCAGCAGCATGCCTCTGCAAGGGGACCTGCTGCTGCCAGGAGGCCTCCATCAGCAGCAGTGGTGGAGAACCTCACCCCTATCCTCTGAGGCTGGTAAGTACAGCCGTCAGGACCTCAAGGATGGGGGGGGGGGGGAAATGGGCCCCGGGGGGGGGGAGGATCGGACAGTCTGTATCAAGTGATGGGGGTTAGGAATGGAGTTTTTCCTGTCTCGGAACCCTGTTCCCTTCCCATTGAAATCAATGGGATTTCCCATTAACTTCTATGGAAAAAGATATGAAACCGAAAACCAGAACCGGAGCAAGCCCAATTTTCAGATCCTCTGAATTTAAACCGAAACAGCCATTTTGGGACTGTTTCTGTTTAGAAACCAAAATTCCATCCATAGTAAATATATAGGGACAGGTGCTGCCATGCACGCCCTTCTTGTTCCTGTTTCTAAATTACACCTGCTATGTTGCTGGTACCTATACTGGTTGCTTGCCCCAAATGTTCATTCAAACCTACCATACAGGGAAAGTGAGTAACTGCCACTGGCACAGAGCTGGTGATTTAGGGTTTAAAATTTAATACACATGTTTATGTTATGTTATGTTAATTATGTTATGTGTGTTTCCACAATGTAGTGTATACAAACTCCCATTGTCTTTTTGCACACCCCCAACAAAGTCCTAATGTAGATTTTATGAAGTTGTTCATTTCCATGGCAATGAACAGTCATGGCATAAACCCAGAGATATGCCTGCTCTAATAATACCTGGATTGGAGATGGATGGATACACAGACAGACAGATGTATTCACTTCCATTCGTAAGACTAGAGTTTAAACATGACTGCAAAACTAATGCATGTAATCCAGTTAAGTAGCTAGCAGAACATATTTTCAGAAGACTGGGTGTTTTTAAATGAGACACGTCCACGCATGGTCCCCCACCATCTGTTTGTGTGATGGTGGTGCATGGGAAGGCACGCTCCCATGACCCACGCAGCAGCCACTCATGGCCACGCACAGAGCACTCCTGAAAAATTCAGACTGCCCTGTGCAGGCCAGGGTGGCCACCTCTGTGGATGGGGCAGCCATGCTGGGAGACACTCGTTTGAAGCCCTCCCCGTGCATGTTTTGTGTATGGGTGCTCCACAGCTATGCCACTCAGTGGCCACAGCTCGCTCCCCCCCCTCCTGCAGTGCACGTTTAAAAACACCCCATCTCCATACAGACCTTCACATACCTGAAAAGGCAGGGGCTGTAGCAGGAGTCCCTGCTCCCTCTGTGGGAATGCCCAATGTCTGAAGGGTATATTCTGCTGCATAGGTCTTGGCTTCATCCATATATGCACTAAGCTTGGGAGGTGTGAAAGGATGTCTGTGACACAAAAATAAGCTTTGTTTACTATTTGCCAGATTAACAAAACATACCTTCCTTCCTGCAAATTATGTTGCTCAGATAGACAAACTGATATGCTGATGTTCTTTAAAAGGTCAATCCCATGCCCCGTGGATCTCGCGCATGCATACACTTTCTGTGCGGCACAATGTGCCCATGATGGAGGTCTACGCAGTTTTCACACAGCTGCGTGTGGGATCCACGAGGCATGGGGTCGGCCCCACCAACAAAAACAAAATAATAATTTAATATTAAATGTATGCATGCTTATGTTAGAAGTCTTAGGTTCACTGTTCATGCAGGAAAGGAAGATAGGTACTTAGAAAAATTAAATGTTTTTATTTGTTTTTGTTAGATCCTTTTAACCAGGAGATGTTTTCATGAATCCAGAGTTCATGTTTTCTTTTAAATATAGGAGAGACATTTGCCAAATACATCTTATCAGACATTTTAATTAGCTATGTGAGATGGTATGGCCTTGTGAAGTGTTAACAAACAGAACTTGGTTCCTGATGTAATAAAAAGTAGGATGCTTTTAGTTTGTTTGTAAGATACAACCCCAAAATAGAAATAGGTTGACATTTGTTGGTTGTGTAGCTGTATAAAAGGTCACAAAATGTGGCTGGTTGCCCCTCGTAACACCACAATTGTTATTGGGTTTACTGGAATCAGACCTGTTTCCTGGCATTTATGTTATCACAAACAGCGTTTTCACGCTTCTGAACCAGAGATCAGCACGCTTGAGTGAGAGAGAATAATGGGGTCTAGACTTTGCAATGATGTGCTAGAAAACAAAATTAGAGACGAGGAGAAAAAGGTCCCAGGGCACCTGTCTTTCTATTTGGTTCCAAAATATGACAGAGCCACAAATTGATTTCCCTTGAATTTTCATGAAATAACTGTAGTGGAAATAAGAAATTTTAAAAATGTGTCTGGATTCATGAAATGTTTATGCTTGTGGACATGATACATAGAGTAAGTTTGATATTGATACTTATACATATTTATCACCAGAATTTGTCTCCTGTCTCTGCAGTTGGAAATAAATATAAATAATGGTCTCCATTGTTGCATTTAGTAATGATTCCAAATCAACTAGATGTTATTTAAAAATGCAATAATGTAGTACGGGAAGTAGAAGAGTTACATACACAGTAGGATTCTGGCTGGCCAAGGCAGGAATAGTGATTTTATAGAGGAACAGTTGTCTTTGGTCTGGGCCAATGGTAGAGTGAAGCTGGTAGACAGGCTGCCCCCAGTTATTTTTCTGGCAGATTTCTTCTAAGATCTATAAGGGGAAAAGTGATTTATTCTTGTGTTAGTGGCACGCTTCAAAGATCTGGCCCATGCCCATCCCCTCAACTGTAAAAGTCGATTACATTCCATGTATTTCCTTATGTATGGATTACATTAACTAGACTTCTGGTTTACCAATTTTCTAGTTTAATTTAATAGAAAAAGAAATAGGTCAGATGGTTTAATGGGTTATGAAATTTAGAATTGAAGCAGCTTTTAAACCATCAAGCATCCATTGATTCATGAAGATCATTGTTGCACCACTAAATCAGATGTTTTTTCAGTTTAGTCCATTAATTGTTTTACTCTCTTGTAGCACTGGAATAATTTCCTTTGCCTTCTATTCTGTAACCCTGTTTATGCGCTCCAGAAGTTCTACATTTTTGTACTGGAAGTTTTACTGTTATATTCTTGATTTCCGTCTGATTCTTCTCCTACTTAGTGTTGTGGAACGACTGGATACGGAAGGTACATTCCTTTTGCAAGTTATTCCTCTAGAGCCTGTTTATTTTGTGTTTAATTAATTACATAGGCTTCTTGCCGGTTGATGCTCTGGAATACACCGAACAGACATTCTAAAGTGAGTATTCCTCACTAAGCACTCCAAACCTTCAGAGACGTACGCACGTGTTTATTAACTCATGCAATAACTTCACCAGAACTACACGGTGCATAAAGTTAAGCACATGAATAAGCTGCTGCAAGATTGGGACATAGCTGTGCGACATTGTCCTCCACTTCTATCACCTTACTTTTTCCAAATCAATGAGTAGAAGAAATTCTCAAATCACTCTTAATACCGAAATGTAAGAATTCTATTAGCAAATCAATTTCCTGACAGACTCTCTCGTTGATGTCAGATTAGACTTTTTTCCCTCAGACAAAGAGCTCCATCTAATACCAGTGAACTGAAATTGGAGGCATTCTTTTGTGCATTTGTGCATTGTGAGTTCCCAGTTTAATTACATTCAGGGCTTTCTTCCGTCAACTGTTTATTCAATGTTGTAATAATAATCTGCACTTGAATAGTTATTTCCCTTTGAGATGCTGAAGGTGCTTTACAAACATTAATTAATTTACTCTAAATGCACCCTTGCTAATTGTATATTTATTGCCACTCCCATTCTTTGCAAACTGGGAATCTGAGGCAGAGAGGGAGGAGCCCTTAAAAACAAGATAAAGCTAGAGTAACAAACAGCAGCCTAAGTTGACAGCGGAACAAATTACCTAGGGAGGTGGTTGGCCCAGAAGCAGAGGGGACGCAAGGCTCCTAGGCTCATGGGCCCCATAGTAGCTATGCCTTTGCCTCAGACGTGAGACCTCACTTTGTCACCCTACAAGCCCTGATCCCTAGTATTTATAGGAAACCAGGCTTAAAAAGCAAACTGGGAAAAATAAAATCAGTCCCACCCTAAGGGTGTTAACAAATGAGATGATAACACGCTGGAGTCAGGGTTCACCTGTGCAGCCTCCACGCGCATGTTTAATATGTAGAACCTAATAAAAGGGCAGGTTGTTGTGTGTCCATGTAGCCCCCAGGCTTAGCATGATTAACCTAATAAACAGGCAGGCGCTCCTCCCTGCCATGCTCCTCCCACTATCCTGCCCCCTGCCATGACTCTCAGCTGCAGCGAACCATGGGAAGAAGCCACCACAGCTGTTTCTTTCTTCGAGGCTATCATTCCTGGAGGGGAACAATTTTAAATGATTTTTTTGTGGTATCAATAAAAGCTTTTCCAATATATTTCTTGTCTCTAACTATGTTTCTCTTAGGCCTCACCCTTCGCATCTGGCCGGTGACTTTTCCATGTGTGTTCCCTATTGGTATTCACATAGTAGCTGGCTGAAAGCCTCTGCCTGTGTGTTCCCTACTGGTATTCGCAGATTAGCCGACTGCAGACCTCAGCCTCTGCATTTCCTATTGTCATTCTCAGGCTAGCCAAGTCTGGGAATGGCAATAGGAATCTCAGAGGTGCAGGAGGCCATACAGCAAATAGCCAGCACCTAGCTTTTGCCGGTGGCCATTCCTGTTGTACCAGGATGGAGACTTTTCCCCATTGGGATACTATGGTATCCTTCCCAAGCCCCCCTGCCCTCAACTGCCTTCCCCCCATTTTAGCTACACCTGCACTCCTTCTCCCTTCCAGTTGTCAGCCCCCAAAGCAGTGTATTGCTATGCCATACTGACATTCTCCATGTCCCCCACCCCAAACATCTAAAGAAGCACAGAAAATATGGATTATGAAAAATAAAAAACTTAATTGGGGTGGCAGTTTTGCGCAATCGCTTGCGCAGCAGGACAGGCAGGGTGACATTTTCCTGATCCTCCTCCCGCGGGATCTGGCTGTGGTGGAATGTTTGTGGAAGGCATGCGGGAATGAATGTGGAGGCGGGGAGGCGTTCCTAGGATCTGGCTGCGGTAGATTGGGCAGTGGTTGTAGCGGTGCTGGTTGTTGCCTGGCTGTTGGTCTGAGCCATGGCCCCGGTGATGGTAATCCTCCACAAGTTGCTACAGAGAATGCAGTGGCTGGGAAAGAGCAAGTGTTGGGCATGTACTGCTAACCAGGAGAAGCTGGGAGAATGCTTGTTTGAAAATGGTGCATTGTGCTTTTAAGGCAGATATTCCATGTGTGCCAGTGAGAGCGAGAGGGGCCGGAAGTGATAGCTTTGCAAAGTGCTCTATGCTTTTTCACCTGCAGCTCAATGGTGCTGTCAGACCTGGACAGCAGGAAGCTGCACACAAACTGTGGGACATGGACATGGGAGTGTACATTAGCCCGCATTTGCCCACACAGCGTTTCTCGGACCCCGCCGTGAGAGGGGGCTGCATGTCTGGTTGGTGGTAGCCATGTAGCTTGCAGTAGAGAACACCTAATAAATGAGCCAATGGAAACTTACCTGGTGTGGGCTATCATCTCATTTGTTAACACCCTAAATATCCCATCACATGATTCAAACTGGAGCCTCTAACCTTTATATTTCTTTTGCAAAACTCTACCACTTCAGCTAGAGAGGAAACAGCTAGCTGCTGTTTTTAGTTCAGCTACTACACCACAACTTTATACATTGCTAAGTAGTTAAATAGCTGTTTACTAGGATGTTACAGCATTATTACGTTCTCTAGCTAGCCTCTTGGACAAATATGCTAAGACTCCTGGGTCCTCGCGGTGTCCTCCTTTTGCTTCTTGGCTAGTTTATTTAGAAAATGAGGAAAATCCTTATTTCCTTAATGAGGAAGCAGCTCCTAGTTCATTCCCTTGTAGAAGAGGGTGTGGGTTGAAAGGAAAAAAAATGAGATAGTAAAACTAAAGTTGGTGGAAGTGAGATTTGGAATCAAAACCTCTTGTACCCCAGTTTGGGAAAATTTCCCAAGGCTACGAGATCTGTGGCTGGAGGTCTCTATTTTTCTCCAATAGGCCTATAATAAAGGCCACTTTCCTAGCATCCGTATTATAGGTCAGGGGCTGCATGGAAAAGGCCAACTCGTATAATGCCAAGAACCCCTGAAATTGACGTCGATCCCCGGCATATTTGTTAATCTTGGGCCCTTTTGGTTCCCGAGCCCCTGCACCCAGGCTGCTGCCCCTTGCCCCCCCTGCTGTTCCTTAAGGTCCTTCACCTCCATGGCCAGGGACTTGACAATGCGGGTCAATTCTTGGACCTCTGCTGATAATTGCTCCATCGTTTGCCCTAGCCTAACCGCGGGGCACACGGGAGGGAATTTTTTATGCTGGTGGTACTGTGAGGGTCCAAGAGGGTAAGCTTGGATCCTCAAGGGGAAGGGGATGCGAGTTCCACACACACACAACGGCGGGGAAGGGGAGGCAGCAAGGCAGTACCTGGAAAACGTGCCCTCAGGTTGGAATAGGGCTAGCGGGATAATAAATCCCCAGCCTATATCATCATCGGGCCTGTGAGTGAGCGTATGCCTTGTTTGCTGCCAGGGATCGCTCGCCACGCACACGGGGGATGGGAGAGGGAAGGCAGAGTGCACGCTGTGGGGGAAAGGGAACAGTGCACAGCCCAGGGTCGGAAGGAGGTGGGAGAGGTCTGTCACGCCAAGGGCGGGGTCCAGGAGGTGCTCCCCAGCCCCCCCACAGGAAAAGCACCCGTACACGCACCTACTCTGCTAATCTCACTCACGCCCACAAACACTCACCACAATCACTTGCTCTCTCCAAACAATCTCTAACTCTCTGCAGGGATAGGGAACCGCACCAGCAACCAACAAGGAAGGATAGGGGCCAGTTTCACGGGCACAAGGCTCCGATCACCAGCGGCGAGGTTTGTCTTGGCAGTCTTTTATGTTACTGCCCCAGGCGTTGCTGCAGTCGCGCAGAGCGGCGTCGAGGAGGGGGCGTGGCCTCCCAGGCTGGGGGGGGGCGTTTCCGCTTCCCCCTGTGGCTGTAGGGGAAACAGCTGTCTCTGCGGCATTGCTCCGCTCCGCGGGGGGCGGGGCCTCTGTCGGCGCTGTGTCTCGGCCCTCAGAGCTTCCCCGGCCGTGAGTTTCATCTGAGCGTGAGGGAGGGGGATCCGCTGATCGCGGGTTGCACCCGGGGGAGTTTGGGGGTTTCCTCTTCCCTACCGGCGGTCTTGCTCCCCGCTCCCTTACACCAGTGGAAACTTAGCTAGAAGAAGTACTCCATTACAGGAGCACAGAGGGATACACTCAACCATGCATGTAGTATGAAAGAAGAGAACATTTAGAGATAATAGGCATGGTACTGTATTTTTATTGCAATTACATGTAGACCCATTATGTACAGAAAATATGGGTATTTTCAGACGTGACGGGGCCAATTGGACCCGTCACAAAATCAATACATTGATCCCCCGCCGGGATGACCCCATCACGCCCTAACAGACGTGCCGGGGGTTCCCGGTGGGGAATTGGGAAGGGGGCGGGGCCGCGTGGCACAACATGTGGCCGCATGGCCACGCCCCCTCCACGGTCCCCGCCGCCCACTCTCTGGGGAGACGAGCGGCCGCTGCAGCCAATGCAGCCACAGCGCTCACCCGAATTGGCCACGGTCCGGAATCTCTGCGGGGATTCCAGGCCGTGGCCGCTAGAAGTGACGGCGGGGTTCACCACGGCAGGGAATCACCTTCGCCACGCGTTGACCGCCGGTCCTGCTGCTTCGGCCGCTCGCGTGGTGAAAGTGATTCCCCGCCGTGGAAACATCTGGGGGGAACATCCGTTCCCCCCATCAGACGTTACGCGGTCACAGCCACCACAGGGAATTGACTGTGGTTGACTGTGATCTCGTAACGTCTGAAAATACCCTATGTCTGCAGGTCTAATATACATTTATTTTTTGTAATTTGGTAGGTAAACATTTAATATATATATATTTAATACCCTAAAGGTAAATTCCCAAAGGTAAATTTGCATTTGCAAATTCATGTTGGGACATGACACTAGATTGCACTTTCAGGGAGGACATTTTCAACTGCTGGCAGCTGTAAGAACAAAAAACATTCCAGGAGCTATTGCAATAGCTATATGTGAATGTAAAATGCCTGCAGATTTGCACTAGCTACATTGTTGTGCTGGCAAATGTATTTGCTGACACAAATTTCCCTCCAAACCCCTGCTCGAGCACTCCATTCCTCCTCCATCCCCTCCGTCACTCTTCCACCCCTCTCCTGCTCCCCCAAGCACCTTTGTCCCTTCTCCCTCACTGCCCCACACACCTGGAACTCCCTCCCTACACTCGTCCCCACCCTCCACACCTTCAAGTCCCTCCTCAAAACCCACCTCTTCCGCTCCGCCCTTCCTAACTCCTGCTAATCATCCTTACCCAGGATTATCCCCTAACTGTTATCTGCAAACTCCCAATTTGTATTTATTTATTTTAGTTATTTAAAACTTATATAAACTTATTTATATTTAAATATATTAAATATATTTATTTAAAACTTATATTTATTTAAAACTCCCAATTTACTGTAACCAAGCCAAGAACATGTACCTGAGCTCTCGCATCCTGATGAATGTCGCATCCCTTGTCTCTCCCTCTGTTCCCCCTTCCCTGTCTCCCCTCCCCCTGTCTTTAGATTGTAAGCTCTTGGGCAGGGACTGTGTCTATCTTCTTGTTTGTAAAGCACCAGGTACGTTGGTTGTGCTATATAAATGCTCATAATAATAATAAAAGCTATGTGTAAGCCATCCCTTTATTTCCTGATAACTGATGCGAGGTGTAGACTTACCTTAGGTTGTAAGTTAAGAGCAAGGCCAAGGAGTCAGCACATCAGACTGGGATAGACTGAATTATGCCTCCATGGGTGCGTACAACGGTGACAGGGGCCAGGTTCGCCCAGCTACCTGGGCTAGCACCCACCCCACACATTTGTTCCGGATCCACCAAATGTGGGCCCATTCAAACCCCAGTGGGGTTGGCGGCCACCAGGCCAGAATTGTGGGCTCAGAATGAACTGGGCCCACAGTCCAGCCCCTGAGCTGCCCAGGTGGGCCAGAGCAGGGTGAACTCTGCAAGCATGTCTGATTGCACTCCCACACGCCCAGCTTGGGGGGTTGCCATGGCAGCCATGGCTGCCTATCATGGTGCAGGGCGTGGAATCAGCCACAGCGTAGGGGCGTAGCCGGGCAGCCACATGGTGCTCCCCAGCCCTTCCCCATGCCACAGAGGCACAGATGTGTGTTCCCACCGCTGGAACTGACCTGGCCAGGGATAGCCCCCCCACCCCTGGGTGAAATGATGGCAGTGCCGTCATGTTTGTAAGCACCCGATGTGTCCCCTCAACAAAATGACAGCACTTTCGAAACAAGCAATAATTCATATAGGGGCCAAATTGACTTTAATACTTTAAAAGCATTTAGTTAAGTTACACCCACCTGTGGAGCAAGTTTAATTCCTTGGGGCTTTAAAGTGACATGATTCATTGGTGTTAGCTCCATACCAGGCAGGAGATCATAGAGTTTGTCCTCTCCCCTCTTCTCTCCTTTGACCTGGTATCCACGACCCAGGCCCGTGTAAGCCAAGTAGCCACGTCCTCCTAGTCCTCTAACTCCCGCAGCCCCTACAGGTACATTCATGTAAATTTCTAGGAATGTAAGAAGGCATTAAACAAACTGAATCAAATCACCGGAAAATCACCCAGATTCTCACTGTAATGGAAAAGTTAGCCCCATTCACTGATTTCTGATAAGAAGATGGTCAAGGAAACGGACTGGCAGAGAGAGCTGCTGCTGATTCATACAGCACAAAGCACTGTGAAGGTGTCCCCCACAACAGCAATTCCTTTTACTGCCTTTGGAAGAAAGGACAATAATGCCATAAATAGTTAGTCTCTACACAGAAGGATCAATCTGGCTTTGATCATATGCCTTGTGGGCTTTTTCTTACATTTAGCATCTGCAATTTCAGGATGCAAGCTATGAACAGCCTGGCTTTCTTAGAAAACTCACTGCAGATTAGAAGACACAATGAAAAAGGGAATTCCAGTCTATTGCAATGAACAACACTAAGATTAGCCTTCCTCCTCTAGTATCACAATTGTATTGAATTCTGTCAATAATATAAACCAGCTCTCAAGCCAATTTTCTTTTTATGATGTTTTTCTAAAATGCCTAGAGATGTTTTGGTTGGAAGGCACGTCCTAGTTCCTTGCAACTGGCTTTCTCATCTTCTCTCTTCTGTTCAGTCAATGTGAGGCATAACTTTCCATTGAACTCATGCACAGATTACTTTGATTTTTTTCTTGTTTTTGTCATGTTTCTAACCTGATTTTCATATAATAGATACAAACCAACAACTAAAAATTAGATAGATTACCACCGAGAGGTATAATTTAAGTTGCTTAATGAACTTAGAATACATACATTATTGTCATCTCCCTCCCACTTTGAACTACTGACCATTTCTTCACATTACAATTGGTTCCTTTTATAAAGGCTGTTTAGGAATTCAGCATATTGATAAATCAGGAATCCCAGGGAAGTACTTACATGGCAGTTTGGACACATCCATAATGTAGCTTTAGAAGGTGGTAGATTTATAGATCCAGTGAAAATATAATGCAAGGGCAGTAAAACTGTAAATTTCCCATACCAATCTGCCCCAGTTTGCTTCTGATGAAGATAATCTTGGGTCAGCCAATTCAGTCCTTGTCACCTGTATTGACATTGTTTTGGAGGACATTTTTTCACTGGCAAATAGATGGAAAACCCACCCCTCCCCCACCATTTAAGAGATGGTGCTCTAAATGGTATGGAAAAAACAGTATCTAGGTTTATATTTTGAACATTGCAAGTTGTGATTTAGACCATTATAACCCTAGCGGCGATTTGTAAAACTGAAATCTAACACCACAGTCAGTCAAAACTATGCTGAACCTGACTTCAGAAGAACTAATACAGAATTGATGCAGAGATCATTTTTGAAGGACTATGCCATGGTTGTGATGGTGGTGAAGAAAAGCTTCTTCTCTGCTATCATAGCATCTGCAAAGTCTCATCCTACAGAGCTGTTCTGGGTGGTGAATGGTCTGATTAATCCAGTCTGTCTCTCCTGTGATGATGATGATGATGAGTGATGATGAGTGATTATTAATTATTATTATTATTATTATTATTATTATTTAGCAGCATTTGTATAGCGCCAGCAGTGTACCTGGCTCTTTACAGAACAGTAAGATAGACGTGGTCCTTGCCTATGGCTTACAATCTAATAGATACAGAGGGAGGAGACAAGGAGAGGGGACATAGGGAGAGACAAGGGATAAATAACATTCAAGTGGATGCGAAGTCTCAGGTGCATGTACTTGGCTTGGTTGTGGTTAGGCAGGAGTCTGCGGGGAGGGTAGACAGTAAATATTGAAAGGAAAGTTCTAACAGGCGTCGGGAAAGGTGGTGAGGAAGAGGTGGGTTTTGAGGAGGGA
>QEPC01010037.1:149401-162648 GCA_003113815.1 Sphenodon punctatus | reverse complement strand
CGTCTGTTTGGCGGCCGCCAGATGTTCGCCATGGTCAATCTGCACAAGGGGTCAATTTGAACCACGCTTCCCGGGCTAGCCGGGGGAATGTCCTGGGGGGCAGGGCTGTGCGGCCGCACGCTGCGCCATGCGGCCCCGCCCCCTCCCGGATTCCCCTCCGGGATCCCCCGGGCACGTCTGATATGGCGTGACGGGGTGACCCCGGCGAGGAACGAATGGGTTGATTTCGGTACGGGGCCAACGGGCCCCGTAACGTCTGAAATCACCCCATGTGTGTGGCTGCCTGAGGCTGTACCAGTCACGGACATGGAACCTGCCCTCTAACCTTGCTCATTTAAAAACACCCAGAGTTTAGAGCTGTTTACTTTAATGATATGTCTTTTCTAGTTTTACAAAACTGCTGTCCCCCAAATTTAAACCCTGACCCAGATACTTAAATCTAGTTTCATCCTCACCTTGGAAGTCTATGGCCCTTTTCACACAAACACTCTAACACTGATAAAATGGGTATCACATTTTATTATACATGTTGCAGGGTACCCATAGAGCACACCTGCAGCCCTGAAACATGTATAATAAAATGTAACACCTATTTTATCAGTGTTAGAGTGTGTGAAAAGGGCCTATTTTTCTTTTTAGCAAATTGTATTTTACATAAAATTAACATGTTTTCATGTTTTAAAAAGTGTATACAGGACACAAGTTACTTTGGTCTCTGCCTCATAGCAAACTTCGATTAGGAGAGAACTGCTGGAAGTTTTAGGTAGTTACAAGTTTATGGGGTTCCTTGCGGGGAGGTGTATTAAATTTTTCAGGAGCCAAACAGGATTAGCACCTGGAAAAACAGCTTGAGGAGCAGGAAGCATAAAGTGGCATGTTTGTGTTGCGCGTGATTTTTCAGAAATGGAAACTCCCTGAAATTGACATTGAAATGACTAACAGTCTAAATGACTGCTGTGAAAGTATAATATACCGAGGCACTGAAGAGACAGGAATGACTCATAAAGGAATGTCTAATATTTCTTTCAGTCACAGCTTTCTATGAAAAAGAAATGTATTGAGCAGAGTAGAAATGAGAAGAGTTAAAAAGATGTAGATGGGGTTGTCTGCTCAATAGGGTGGTGTCGGCAATGCCCTACCAGCTGCCTACTGCTCCACCCACTGCTCTAATTGCTCCTGCTGCTGCTGCTCTTCTATTCTTAAGGGCAGAGGAAGGGCGAGGAGGAGAGATGAAGTTTTAGTGTGGGTAAAAGCACACATCATTTGGGCCTACTTTGGCCTGGGACCCAGTGGCACGTGTAACCACGCACTGCCAGATGTTGGCACATAATTGCCTCAGGCGGTGTTGGGATTAGCACTTTCGGACAACTGCCTTCCTGCCCGCACATTTGTTGTGTTCCTGGCCAGACCAGAGCCGTGCGGACAGCAGGACAACTCCCCAGACACAGTCATGTCAGGTCGGTACCCTTACCTGACCCAGACTGTGTTCCCCGGGATTTTCCACTCTGGGGCAAGTCATGACCTCAGCGCACCACTGTCACATGTGTTTTTACACTGTGGTCACTGCTATGAGGGCAAGAGACTCATCGCACTAGGTTCCTATAGAGGCACTGAGGGCTCCTCCTCCTCCCTCTTCCTGCCTTCACACCTTGCTGCTTTTGCAGTCTAAGTACCCCCTCCTTGACACAGCACCCATCTTTCACAGCCCCTGGGATGCTGGCCAAACAGGTTGGGGAAGTAGTCAGGTACAAAATGTCCCCTTTGAGGAGGTTCTCTGTCCACTCTCAGTCTTTTGGGAGTGGGGAAGGCATAGTAGGATCTCTCCCAAACCTGCCTAAAATATGAATCCTCCATTAGGAATGCCAAGGGGCAGTCTCTTAATTTGCCCATCACAGCTCCATAGAGCATAAGGGAATGAATGCCCTTGACACACACACCACTCAACACAGGCTCAGCATCCCGCAGAAGCATAGCTTGCACAACAGACAGGAAGATTCGCATGGAGCACCCTCCACAGAAAAACAGTGCCCAACACACACTGACCAGAATAGACAAAGGCCCTTTTTTAAAATGGGGGGTGGAGGAGGGGCGTTGGGTGGAGCACCACTGCAGGGGCGATGGGTGGAGGGGGGTGGGTCGCACACCCACCGCGGCAGTCACACAGGTGGCACCCACACATGCACACACTCACATTTACACAAAGCCCAGCATAGACAAATAGACCACCCAGCATTTACTCACGCACAGAGACACAACACACAGCACAGAGTGCTTAACATGCAAAGCACCCAGCAGCACATAGCCACCCTGAACCTTAAGGGAAGGGTGGGGTATACATTTAAGGGCATTTTCAGACAGACAAACTATCCCAGGATAATTAAAATAATCTCCAGTGATTATTATCCTGTTTAGATGGACATTTCTATCCCGGGATAACTTAATTCCGGGATAGTACATGTGTACAGTAGATTGTGATTAGAGTTTCTGGGTTGAATTAAAAATCCTGCGGTGCTTTTATGCCAAGTTCAGCGGGATATTTTCTGGGACTCAAATATCATGTCCTTTCTCTGCAATGTCAAGTCCTCTGTGAAGCTGAGCATTTCTGAGCACATACCTTGCCATTAGAATCTGTGGCGCTAATCACTCAGATAGTTGACTATCCCGGGATATGTCATTCAGATGGACATTATCCCGGGATAGTTTAACAACCGGTTGTTATAAACCCCAGCAACTGGGGTTTTATAACACCCTGATATTTTTGTTATCCTGGGATAATAATCACTGTTGACATGCTCTTATCCCGGATAAGTGTCCATCTGAAAACGCCCTGAATAAAAAATACACAAGATCCAGTAAAATCACAGAGTTGGAAGGGATTTCGAGGGTCATATAGTCATGCAGGCGTCCATAGCTACAACTGCCCCAACAGATGGCTATCCAGCCTCTGTCTGAAAAAAGTTCCTAAGCCTGGGATCTCCCTAGGCAACTTGTCCTATTGCTGAACAGCTTGTACCGTTAGGAAGGCTTTCCCCCCTGATATTTAACTGAAATCCACCTTCCTGTAATTTAAACTCATTACTTCTAGTCCTGCCTTCTGTAGCAACGAAGAACAATTCCTTGCCATCTTCTTGGTGGAAGCCCTTCAAATATTTGAAGACTGCTATCTTGTCTTCCATTAATCTTCGCTTTGTCAGGCTAAACATACCCAGTTCTTTCAACTTTTCCTCATAAGACTTGCAAATTGGTATCTGCTCCAATTTGTCCATGTCTTTCTTAAAACACAGCCTCAGCACAAACACTCTCTGCACATTCCTATCACACACACACACACACACACAAGGCAGCTAACACAGATACATTCCGCTCCCATCATTGGGTAAAACCAAATGTGACAAGCTGTGGCCCACTTTGCCCTGCTCCTCACCTGTATGTGTGTGCAGGCACCACCAGATGCTGGCCCTGGATTGCCCCAGGCTATGTCAGAGGCTAGCCCAGGCTCTGACCTCAAAAAACCAAGGTCATAGCCCGAGCTTAGGCCCACCCAACCAGGCCACAGTGGGCTATAATATTAATTATTATCAATTATTTTATTTTATTTTTATAGTGCCCCCTGCCTCCCATAGCACTCTGAGCGCTTCACAGAAAACAATATAAAAGTATAAAGCAATTTAAAACAATTCAAAACAATTTAAAACATGAATAAAATACTTTAAGATAGGGGAAGGAAAAAGGGAGGACAGAGTACAATTAAGATAACCAGCTATCATTTCTGTTCCTGCCTTATCAACCTGGCCCAGGTTGGGGCTGCCATGGCTGGCAATCATTGGCTGCCATGGCTGGCCTTCCTGGTATGGGGTGTGGCGCTGGGCAAATCGTAGGGTGTGGGGATGGTTGGACACCTGTTTCTGGCTCTCCCTGTCCTCCCCAGGTTTTGTGGGCAGTGGGATGTTGGGCATGTTTATTCCATGACCTGACCTGGCCTGGACCTTGGCTGCATTCTCACCTGCGGTGGTGGTGGCAGCAGCAGGAGGGGCGAGGGAAGATGCGGCAGCACCAAAGAGACGTCCGACGGGAAAAGAGCCGGTGCAAACAGGGATCTGTCGTGATTTCTCTCGTGCACACCAGGGCAGGATTTTGTGCCCTGACATGTGCGAGAGAAGCCGCAGCAGATCCCCGTTCACACCAGCTCTTTTCCCATTGGCCGGCTCCTCGGCGCTGCTGCGTCTTCCCTCGCCCCACCACCGCCACCGCAGGTGAGAATGCAGCCCTTGTCTATCACTGTTTTCCTCACAGTGCTGTGTTGGGCCACCACTGCATCACTGTCTGTTGTGTGTGTTTCCACCCACTGACTCATGCACACCCACAAATACACACACAGTAGGGATGGGCGAACAAAATTCAGTTCGGTTTGGTTCGAAAATCGAGTTCGGTTCGGAAGTTCGGTTTGGTCGACCGAACTATTCGAGTTCGGTCCAAACTCTGAACTTCCGAACAGAGTTCGGAAATTCAGACCCCATTGAACTAAATGGAATATTATCTTATAGGGATGGGTGAACAGAACCAAGTTCAGAAATTTGGTTCAGTTTGGTTTGAAAATCGAGTTCGGTTTGGAAGTTCGGTTCGGTCGACCAAATTGGTCGAGTTCGATCTGAACTCAGAACTTCCAAACTGCATTCGCCCATTCCTAACACAGAGTGCCCGGAACAGAGAGAAGTGCATCCCTGTCATATTTAATAGACTAATAGATAAGGAAGCTCCCTATCTTTCTGATCTCATTTCCCACCCTAGGTAATGCTACATGAGACGTTATCCCACATTAGCCCATATGGGCGGACATTATGCAGCAGACTATCTGGCCAGTGTCCGCCAGATGTTTGCCCACTCCCACCCCACCCAGCTGCCATGAAATGTGTCATCCAGAGAAGGCGGTTGACACATTGCGGGCTACTGCTAACTCAGCTTGGCTAATTTGGGATAACGGGCCACCTCCTGTTTGTTTGGCCATGCAGACAAGGTCTGAGGATCAGGCTTGGAGGAGTGCACTCTCCTCACCCGCTTGACAGCTGATTGGGAGGAGGAGCCTGGAGAGGTATGCACACTCTCTCCACCCACTAGACAGCTGATTGGGGGAAGAGGATCCCAGAGGAGTGCACACTCTTCCCACCTTCTAAACAGTTGATCAGGGGAGGTGGTGGCTCTTCTGATCAGCTGTTTAGTGGGTGGGGAGAGCACACATGCTCCTCCAGCCCCTCTTCCCCTGATCAGCTGTCTAGTGGTAGCAGGCTGATCCTTAAGCATGGCAGGAGTCTGAGAGTCCAGTCCACTGTGACCAGATCCTTGGCTGGACCAGTGGTGTGAAGGGACTGCTGACAGCCATGGGGGCGGAGAGATGGTTTGATTTGCTCTCCACACTAGCCCAAAGTGTGGCAGCCATAATGGCTCACCATGGAGTGGGAGGGGGATCGGGCTGGCCCTGTCTTGTGTTCCTTTACTCTCTATTTACACCCAGGATCTTTGCTTCTTCTCTGCCATCACCTTCACCTACCCCAGAGTCTCCTGCTCCCTAAACTGTCTTTGACACACACACCCCGCTGTTTCCCTATGATCCTGTGTTGAACTCTCTCCCTGAGCATATATGCTCTCCTCCCTCCTAAAAACCTCTTTTTGGTCAGACTTTCCTTAGCTTCTCACTCCCAAGATTGCTTGCTTAAGCTTCTTATATACTCTTATCCTCCATGATCCCCTTCCTCCCCTTGCAAATAAGCTAAGCACGTGCAGCTGCGGCTTCTCAGTTTCATGGATGTGTTCTTGTTTCACCGAATGTGCCCCCACATCTCCCCTTGGCCATACTAGATTTTAAACCTCTCAGGGCAGGGAATTATCTCTAATCATGACTGTGCAGCAGAGGCACATTGTTGATACTATATTAATTAATAATACACCACTTTATTTTATTTCAACAAATCCTGATTAAATGTTCTTTCATTTGTACATCTTGCAAATCATTTGTATATTTTAAACCATGTTTAGAGATTAAAAATAACTAGTGTTGATAAGCAAACATCAGATTGTCAATTATTGTTAAAAGGACTCTGCGTCCCACAAATTCTGAAGCTGGCCCTGGGTGTCAGGCTCTTTTGTGTGATCTACTGGGACCACAGGATGGCGGCAGCAGATGAAGGACAGATAAAATAATGGATTAGGAGTGGGAAGAATGTAGCTCCATCACTATAACCATACAAGAGCTAACAATTTAACAGACTTAAACACTCATTAGCTACAAGCTCCCTTGTTTCATCTTGTACCTGGTTTAATATTACTGAATTCTTTTTCAATTGTCTCTTCAGTGGTTGATAACATAAGGTTTCGTACATAGAGGATTTTAACTGATGACATTGTATCTTCATCAACTTCAACTTCTGGCTCTGCCCAGTCTACAGCAATAGGATGGCCCCATAATTGTATCCTTCCTGTTAAAATAAATAATCATAATGACAAGAGTAATAATTGAAAGGAACAGGAAGTCATTCCTACTTATGTTGGTTTACAGTGTTAAATAATGTGCTCACTGATATTTAACGGAGTAGAATTTCTAGACTATGTAAAGATATTAAAGGGGCTAGACTCAAATCTCCAAGATGAGATCTCCAGCATGTAGATAATATGTGCCCAGGAAGAAATAGCTACACCTTGTGCATCATTCTCACTTTCAGCAGAAGCATCCTATTGTTTTGCCTGTTATCATTATTACCTTTTGAATAACAGTAGCTTGAACTTGTATACTGTCTTTTCTTTGTCTTTCTCATGTATTCTACAACCCCCTGTAATGAAGGCAGTTATGTAAATGATACCACTGGGTAGCAAGACATTATTGTATTGTCCTGATGGCTCTGAATAGTCAGAGGCCATCTCCATGCTTAAATGCTACTTGCGTGTTGACATGAGAATACAAGTCTTCTTCTCTGTTTTGTTCACTGGCCATTAAACACAGTCCTGTTCTTTTCATAATGGGCTGTGCTATGCAGAATGACAACACACAAGTACCTTTTTATTGACTGCATGGACAAAATGAACAAAGATTTTGCCTTGAGATATGACTCTTTAGATGATTGACCTGTTGTCTTCCACTTGATGTTCACTGAATAGATTTCTTCACTTTTTCCTCCCCTTTTATTATTAGTCTTTTCTATTCTACATCATTTTAATGCTTTGGCTTGTTGAACTTTTCTTTGTTGATATGAGCATTTATGATTTAGAACACTAGTTATTGTTCTCTCTCACTGCTATTAACATGACACTCTTATCAGCTAAGCCTATCCCACAATCACACTCCTACTCTAATATGAGAGTCTGAAATAATTAAAGAATGATCCTGTATTTTGGCATTTAATTATCTGAGCTGTTGGAAAGTGTGGAAGAGTGTGTTCATTAGCACTGCAAAAGCTATAATCAAAAGGAAAGCACAACAGAGTGGGAAAAGTTTACTGGCAGCTCTGCTCCTAAAGCAGGTGTCAGTGGAAGGGAAGGTTCAATCCCTGAGGCTATTTTCATCTGTGGAGCTTCTAAAACAATGGGTGCCTTATAAACGCCTATCCTAATGCTAGTCTACTCTATAGTGAGCCCATAGATACCTCACACAAGAAACCATCAAGTCAGAGTTAAATGACAGATCTTGATAGGAGTACTAGAATAGCAAGTGAGAACTTAGTTGCCATATTGGTCTCAAATGTAAGAGAATGGAGGCAAAGTAGTTCAGATTCAATCTTTTATTGAATCAATTTCCACTGGTGAAAGTATGCAAGCTCTGGGCCACACAGGACCCTATCACAAGCATGTAAATTGTCAGAACTATAGACTGAGCAGATGTTTATAATATGAAAGCAATCACTTGGGAAGAAGTAGTTAGGGAAAAAGTCATTAGCATTTCAAACATTTAAATACAGTAACAGGAAACCAATAAGTAATAAGGAATTGAAAGATGAGAATTAAAAACATGTGACAAAGAAAGACAGTAAGAAAGCAGTTGGTGAAAATACATGTGCTCCTATTATCCTGTCAATTATATGTGTGCTGCTCCTACTGAGACTTCATTCTGGTTACATTGGTAGTTCTACAAGAATTACTGGCAGGGGCGTAGCTATCATAGAGACAGGAGGGGAATTTATCATGGGACCCAAGCGGGAGGAGGCATAGGGCCCAAAGCAGTGGACGGGGGCACAAGTCTATCCTGTTGCGGCACAGCCAGGCAGAGACTGACCTGAGTGGAAGTGGAAGTGCCTGCAGTGCACCCGTGGGCAGCACAGGATGGAGCAAGTGCCACAGGCAGCAGCACAAGGCAGGCAGGCAGTGCAGACACAGCTAGGGATGGGCGAACGCAGTTCGGACCGAACTCGGTCTGTTCGGACATCCGAACCAACCGTTCGAACTGAACTCTCCAACAACCGAACAGTTCAGTCATGTTCGGACAAGTTCAGATGACTTCGGAGCCAGGAAAAATGTCTTTCCAGGGCCGAAAATTAGGTTTCAGTTTTGGTTTCGTTTCAGTTTCCGTTTCCATTTCGGTTTTGTTTCGTTTTCGCTATTTTTGACTGTTCAGCCAAGTTCGGTCAAACCGAACTCGGCTGAACCGAACCATCGAACCCGAACTCGAGTTTTGAACTGAATGACCAAACATCCGAACCGCGTTCTGTTTGCCCGTCCCTAGCCACAGCCTCCAGGGGTCAGGCACAGGAAGTGGTGGGAGGGAGAGGCACTGGGGGGGGGGCAGGAAGGAAGGAGGGGAGGGACAGGATGGTCATGGGTGGATGGGGAGTCCATTTCTTGCACCAGCACCCATTCTGACTTAGCTATGCCCCTGGCTCCTGAGGGGATAACCAGCCCCTGGAGTTCAAGGCAACAGGTCTACAGACTGGACTACTCACTCATGTATACAGAGTAAAACACAAGGACTGGCTTGCTTCTTGATTTTGTAACTGTTAAGCAATACAGTAAAGTAGCCTTGAGTAAATTAGCTATACATTAATCAGCTTTTCTAGTGAACAAACCTGGTAGTAATTTTCTTCTTGCCATAGCTGCTGCTCGATGACTTTCATATTCCACAAAAGCAAAGCCACGATTTTTTGCTTTATCTGCTGCACTAGGATACACAATGACGTCAACAACTCCATCTGTGACTTTCCTCATCTCTGCTAGAATTTCCTCTCTCTTCTTGGGTTTAGGAATTCCTCCTACAAACAAACGGCAGTTGTCTACACTGGCACAAACCCCCAGGAGCCGTCCATTCCTGCACACAAACAACAGTTCCATGTTGAGATGAAACAGGCTCAGCTCTTGGAGAAACTAAAACATGTATCCCCAAGTCCCAGTTTAAAACCTACCAGCAAATTCTTTAACTATTAATTGTACAGTGCCAGGTACATTGCTCTCACTATATAGATAATAATAATAATAATTAATAAATAATTAGAGCAGTGTATGCAGTCATTCATTCAACAAACAATCCCACCAAATATGAAGAGCTAAAGCCAAACGCCCTCTAAACAAACTTAAAGGCAGAATTAAGGTAGGCATGTATCTTAATTCTTTATTGCTGAACAAGAATTGTAAGGTTTTTGAGGGCTTGTCTTCACAGTGCAATTTAACTATGGCTGCTTTTAGACGTGCGCAGCAAAAATGCTGCGTGTAAATATCCCACTTGTGGTATTTAATTTGCGGCTTTAAAAGAACGCGCAACCAGCTTTAATGTGTAAAATGTCCTGTCTAAATCCCACGGGCAGGATATTTACACACAGCATGATTTTATGCAGCATGTTTGCCACACATGTCTAAAAGCAGCCATAGACATGACATTTAGCGAATTAAAGCCAGTCACACGTTCTTTTAAAGTCGCAAATTAAATACCTCGATGTCAAGGTATTTAATTTGCGGCTTTAAAAGAATGCGCGAAATGTCATGTCTGAATCCCACGTGCGGGATATTTACAGGCAGTATGATTTTATGCAGCGTGTTCGCCGTACACATTTAAAAGCAGCCATAATATGGATGAGCACAGTGGCATAGCTACATTGGCTCAAGGGGGCTCAACTGAGCCCAGGCCCTCAGCAGCATTTGGCTAGGGGCCAGGGGCCATGGCCCATGGAGATGGAGACTTGAGGGGCAGGAGAGAAAAGAAGGGCAGGATGAGGGAAGTGTGGCAAGCGGAGGCTCGGAACCACACCCCTCCCACTCCAGGCTGCCAGCTCCAAGTCCTTACCCCATCCATGGGCAGAGGTGAGGCTTGAGGAGAGCTCAAATTTCAATCTCAGAATTTGAGATTGTATTAATAAGGGACATGGGGGGCTACCCCTCAAAATGGCTTTAACTCCCCTCTCCCAAACTCAGACATCCCATCCTATGCACCCCTTCTTGATCCGCCCTTCCCATCCCAGGTAGTCCACCCCCTCCTCATCCCCCTTTCCCATCCCAGGTAGTGCACCCCCCTTTCATCTCCCCTTCCCATCCCAAGCCATCCACCCCCTCTTCATCCCCCTTCCTATCCCAAGCTGTCCACCCCCTCACACACTCCCATCCCCTGCACAAGGAGGGAATCACAGCAATTGGAGGCTCAGAGCCACACCCCTCCCACTCCAAAGTGCCAGCTCTGAGTGGCCTTACCCCATCCATGGGCAGAGGTGAGGCTTGGGGAGAACTCAAAGCTCAATATCGTCCAAGTCGGCCGATAAAAAGCAGGGAATGGCCGACAGCCATGCCGGTGCCCTTTGGCTGTGCCTGAGGATTGGGGCCGGGACATAAGTTTACTTTTATAGACTTGTGGTGGGAAGAAGAGATGTCTCGTCGAGGAATACGAATTTTGCGAAGAACTGGAGATTTGGAGGAGGCTCCTCCTCCTGGTGGGAGCAGGGGAGGGGGAGAGAAGGAGGATCTGGATATTAGACAAAGTGAAGTGTTGGGGGTTTGAGGGGATTGTTTAGCTTATGCTCTGTAAATGAAGTTTTTATGGGTTAGTAGAAACTAATTATGTATTATAATTGTATGTAGAGGGGGTGGGGAGAAATTAATATATATTATATTTTTCTTATGTTGTATTGTGGAAAGGACTCACTTCCTGGTGAGAGCAGGAAGGAATGAGGTGGGTGAGAAGGACTCCTTCCCTGGTGGCAGCAGGAAAGGAGTGTGAGGAGGGTAGAGTAATGGAGATTGAAGGCGGGTTTGGTAGATACGAATTTGTTAAGTTATTCTTTAAGAATGTGTGTGTGTGTGGGGGTGGTGGTGTTTTTGTGGGTCTTGTTGACCATATTGTATTTTTGTATATTGTGTTTATGAGTTGTTTAGTTTTTGTTGTGAGCCGCCTCAAGTTGCCTGTGGCAAGAGAGTGCGGGGTATAAATAAAAAATGAAATGAAAATGAAAAATGAAATATCAAACCTCAAAATGTGCGATTTGCATTAATAATGGGCACGGGGGGCTACCCCCAAATAAAATGACTTTAAACCCCTCCCTGAATACCCTGGACATGCCAGCCCATGCATCTTCCTCTTCATACCCTCTTCCCATACCAGTCCATACACCCCCTCCTCATCACCCCTTTTCATCCCAGCTAGTGCTCCCCTCCTTGAAACCACTGGTCCTTATCCTATTCTGTGAATCTCCCAAACCTCATTTCATACGGATTTGTGCCCCCAAACCCCATCCCAGCCTGTGCACCCCCACAAGCCCCACCGACCCCTCCCCCACTGTATCCCCCGTAACCCTTACCCTTCCCTGCCTCCATCCTAGGCCGTGCACCACCACGCAAGCCATGAATTCCATCCCGGCCCCTGCCTCCCCACATGAGCCCAATCACCACCTGAGAGTCCATAGCCCCACAAGCCCCAACCCAGCTTGTGCTTTCCACCTGCAAACCCCAATCTCCATCCCAGCCCATGCACCCCACAAGCCCCAGCCCAGCTTGTGCCCCCAACTGCAAACCCTGATCTCCATTACAGCATCTGCATGCCCCTATCCCCATACAAGTTTGTGTCCCCACAAGCCCCATCTCAGCCCCTGCATCCTCCTCCACAAGCCCCATCTCAGCCCCTGCATCCTCCTCCACAAGCCCCATCCCAGCTCATGTTCCCCACCCGCAAGCCCCAAACTCCATCCCAGTCCATGCACCCCAAAAGCCTCATCCCCATACGAGTCAGTGACCCACACAAGTCCCATCCCAGTCCCTGCATCCCTCCACAAGGCCCGACCCCCACTCTTAATTTTTTTTGTTCATTTCAAGTTTGAACAATTTATTTTTGAAAAATGTTATATTCTAACTATTATGTATACTGTGGTTTGTTTGTTTTTGATTACTTTACTTCTGAGTCACCCATGGGGTTGGAGGAAAGCATAATTGTGGCCTGAGCCATGGGCCTTTACAGCCTTGCTTGCTATGCCCCTGATTTATGCTTGATAACATGATACTCATCATGGCTCTGAGGCAAATACAGATGAAGGTGCCCATTGTGTGCTAGCACATCTGGACTAAGGGGAAAGACTCGCTCTTCCCTATATTGATTTGTGGGAAATGATAATTCCTGTTCTTTTGGGTTTCTGCCTGCTGCTTCCTGGATCAGAAACCAGCTTCTAGAGAGACTCTCACCAGCTTCTTTGATATTTATTCTCCTTCTGACTTCCTTCTGGGGAGTGAAGATTTCCTCCCCCACTTCCTTTCCAATACTATACGGTGTTATAGGGGCAAGGAGCTGCCAGAATCCATAGTGGCTCCATGCAGCTCCCTCTCACAGGTCTCACCTGGGGAGCACTCACAAGGAATGGAAAGGCGTTCCTCCCTGCTGTGGTCCACCCGTCTGCCACCCCCCACTCACCCACTGATAGGGATGGGCGAAAGCGGTTCGGAAGTTCGGAGTTCGGCCTGAACTCGGCCTGTTTGGAAGACCAAACTCGAACACGAACCTGAACCCGAACATACCGAACCGAACCGAACACCGAACTGTGAAATGACCGAACACTTCGGTCAGTTCTGATCGCGTTCGGGTGAGTTCGGGTGGCAAAAAAAAGTTCACTGGAAGGTCAAACGTGACAGGGAGGGGTAGTACTAGTGACTGAGGAGCAGATTTCCAGGCACCAGGGGTGGTGGAGAGGCTTGCAAGAAATGAAACTATCTGCCTCCCCCCTTCCCAACACCTTCTGAGCTAGTCACTGTTCCTGAACAGCAGGCGTTGAGTAGGATTATTAGATTGCTTTAAGTTTCATTTCAGT
>QEPC01010037.1:70220-138680 GCA_003113815.1 Sphenodon punctatus | reverse complement strand
TTGCTCCACCAGCTTCCTGTGGCCACACCAAGGCTTAAATACTTCCTGTGGCCAATCAGGAAGCTGGGAGGCAGGGCTAAGGTAATTGGCTACAGCTGGGAAGGGGCATGACACACAGGGAGCAAGCACACAAGGGAGACAGGAGGGGGAAAACCCAGCACCCTCACAAGCCCACCAGGTGGCGCAGAGCACTGGACAGTCTCTCCAGCACCCCAGGGGCCATGGGTTCAAGGATGGGCTGTGACAGCAACATGCATAAATAACCACCAAGGGTGGTTAAAGGGTGGTTAGCGTCATGTCTGAAAGTACCCTGAGAGTCCCAGGAGTCTGGAACTCAGCTCTGAGAGAGAAAATAAGCAAATCTTGGAATAGAGTGGCAGTTTGTTGTTTTAGTTTTGATTTCGGGTCAGGGACAGTAAGCAAACTAGGGCTCCCAAAGTACTTTCACTAACCAGACTCTATGTCTCAATTAGCCAACTTCAGTATGAGAATGACGCCACCGTCACTCTAACCACCACAGTTCTCGCTTCATCCACCGCAGTTTCTCCATATACCACGGGGACCTGCATTGTCAGCAATTTGGGAGTGGACACCTGGGAACCGTATGGTCGATGGTCTCCATCAACACAGAGTTCCAAACGGTCACGAGGTCATCGAGTGAACGGCCATCGAAATCAGAGGGAATATCCCCCAGAGCATTCTGGAACCTTTCTGGTTCCATAAACTTCCAGGGGTGAACCAACCAAACTGGTTCCACACCCTCCCAGGGACCGACATGTGCCACGTTACCAGCCTGGAGGAGATAATGATCCACCCATGACAAGGGCACTGTTGACACCTCCCCCACCAATGGATTTCCTGTCTTAAGACTGGTGCAAAATATCATGTCCAGAGTATGTCCTTCAACATGTGTGGGGCTCACAACTCTCTGAGACAGGCCCATGGTTACCATGGCGGCCATGAACTTATGCTCGGTCCCTCCAAGACTGGTGTTGGCATGCATGTTGAAGTCCTCCAGGACCACTGTTCTGAGGGGACTGCAAGACCACCTCCGACACCAGTTCATTCAGAGCAGGCAGGGAAGCTGCTGTACAGGTAGGTGCATGGTATATCAGCCATGTTGTCATTATCAGTATTGGTACCGATTTCAAATGAAGATTTTATTTTCAGTATCGGTATCGGTTTCATGTGCCAATGTAGAATTATTGTCAGAAGTTGAACTCCTTCCCCTTTTCATTGTGATACAAAAAGAACTGCACACAATAATATATACTGTACACAATATGTAGTTTTATTTATATAATATATACAGAATCTAAGCTAAACCTAACCTATGTATAATACAAAATATTCCTATCCTATAATCCTAATATATATAATAAAACAACACAGTATCTAAATATCTAATCTATATATATACAACTAATATCTATATAATATATGGACAGGGGAAGACAGATAGGGGAATGGAAAAGGAAAACTCAGAGGTATATCTACTATCTATATTCTCTCTCTCTTCTCTTTCTCTCTCTTTATATTTATATTTATATATATATATATATATATATATATATATATATATATATATATAAAGGATTGGATGGTAGGGAAGGGAATAAGGGAGGATTTCTAGTGCAAGCACCAGCAGCTTCTACAAATGCACCCTGACAAGCAAGAGAGCTAACACAGAGTGAAGCAGCCCAGTCCTACAATATTAAGGGTTGCATGCCCTCCACCAGAGCCCTACTGATTGGTTCTGGGAGGCAGAGGCATTGAGGAATCACAGAGTGCCATTCAACTGCTGGGATCTGCTTGCGCTGCTCATTGGCCAGAGATACATCCATCAGGACCTTCCCTTCCCAGCTCAAGAGTTCAGCACTGTTTCTGGCTCCGAGATGTCTGCTCCCTCCTCCCCTCTCCACATTTCCCTCCAAAAAACACTTTCCAGGCAATAAAGAAATCAATAACGACTTTTGTTATAATTATTGATTTCATTATTATTTTTTGTCGTTTTCGTTATTGCAATAATGAAAATGACAATTTTCATTTTTGTTACTGATATAACAAAAATGACATGCACACCTCTAGTTCAAAGACACTTATTTGGAAAAACAGTACCCCTAGCAATGATAGGGGTATGCACAGGGCCGGCCTTAGAATTTGCAGGACTCAAGGCAAAAATAAAATACAGGGACCTTGATAGTCCTGCCCTCCATGGCCCCACCCCTTTAACCTCTTCCTACAGGACTGTGATCCTTCACCCTACTAGGTGATGTGAGGGGGGACAGGGCCCCCAGGAAGCAGCTGCCCTGGCGGTTGAGAGTTGGGGACCTGAAGAAACAGCATGTCTTAAGGCCTCAGGAGCTGTGGTCCTGAGGCTACAATGACTTGGATCCCAGTGAGGCCCCTCTGGCCATGGGACGGAGGTCATGGGCCCTACTGACCCTGCTTAAGGCTGGCCTTTGGTATGCCTGCTCAAAAGGCCTGGATCTGTTCCCACTGAAGACCTGATATGTGGAGCCCTGATTAAGAAATGTAAGGCCCTATGCAAAAGCCTCCTCTCATTTGTGGGTCAGTGCACTCAGAGATCCAGTGGGGCCATTTCTATTGTTGGGCTCTGTGCAACTGCATTGCTGATACATGTGCTGCTAAGTGACTTGTTAGGAGAAAGAGTGATGAACCAGACTGCATATTAGGATTGAAATGAGACAAGATAATTTTCACAGTGAAATCTGCACTCTGATACAGTGAAAAAAATAATGTAAAAATCTCAGTGGTAACAGCAGCTTCATGAAACTTTTAATATACTGTAATTTATACCTGGGGGTGGGGTGGGGTTGGTTGCTTTGAGAAAAGTAGCAAATTAGTTGCAATTAAAGATTGCCTTATATCTGAACAGTACTTTCTTATCAACTTGACTTTTCTACACTTTGGCCCTTGGGAAGACTTTGACCGTAATCACAGATGCCCGGTCCTCTAGGCTTTATTGTCATGTCAGCTATCTCTGAAGTTAACGGGACTGCACATGTGATTAAGGGCTGCAGGACTGCCCCCAAAGATAGTAGAGCCCCCAATGCACCTACTAAAAATGGAAGCAGCTGTCCTGACATATATGTAAACACTTGATGGGAGTTCAAACTCACTTCAGAGTCGTTAGCACTTACAGCAATAGAAGAGCTTGCCTTTTGGGGGACTGGTTGACTAACAGTATCAGAAATGTGACACAGACTTTTTACCTTCAGGCTGATGCTAGGAGCCAGACCAAACAGGAAGTGAATCATTAATCAAAAGTTCTCATTATGTGCTAGCTGCTCAATGACCTTTGTGAAATAAGTTAGAGGTCTCTGTCCTGTTCTTTTGGACAAGTCTGTGTGTGACGTGAAAACCACCAAAATAATTGGCATTAATTAGCACCCTTGTTGATCTTAGCAAGCAGGTTAAGGAAACAGTTGCTCAGCCCCAGAAAACAACCCTGAAGCACATTTGCAGGAAAATATGAAGAAATGTCCTATTGATAAATAGAAGAGGGAGGTGTCCTGTCTTCTGCCTACATGTGTCTAAAATCTGAGTGTAACAATACTCCCCACTGTCAGCAACCATGGAATTGTCACACGAGACATGGACTATTAGTGCCGTCTATTTCCAGCTAAGACCAGTTTCTAACTGGGATACAGGTGGAAGCAGATTATACTGCAAACTCTTACTGCTGTTTATAGCCCCAGGCATTTGTAGATTGTAGAAACACAATAACTCCACTTTAGCTGCTGGGCATGTATTATGAACTCTCACAACCGGTGAATTAATACATTTCTCTGCCCATCTAGGACACTTCACCAGTGCTCTGGGGCAGATGATAACGGTTGGAATATTAGCCAGTCAAGGATCATGGTTTTTAAGATTCCATTTATAAATGGCTTTAAAAGGGTTAGTAAATGATTACTCCATGACATAAGCATGCTACAGACATGAAAAGTGTGTCAGAAATAGAGTGAAGCAAATCTACAGAAAGTTTTTTAGGCAGATAGGAGATATTTATAGGCAGCCTGTTGTATTCTATGTCAGTATATTGACGCTTTGGGTGTTTTCACATTGGAGGGGAGGCAGCCAGAAAGTCTGGTGAATCCGTGGTTAGGCCACGCTGCTGTCACTCCTGTGAGCAGCATTGGGAATGGGAACCCTTCAAACAGGCAAACCCACACATGGGTCCTGCAGGCAGGGGAGCAACCACCACCCTTTCCCCACTCCAGTTCAGCTTTGGGAATCCCATCACATGGGCAGAATCCCAGTCTCCTGGCTGCACTACTGCATTGGTTTGTTTCAAGCCTGGTTTGAAATAGACCAGTGGGGGATGGAGGGCTCCTTGCCAGGGAGAGTTGTGCTGTTGTCCAAAGCGCGCAACCCCCATGTCCATTTCCGGCTTGAAATTGACGTGGGGGGGATGAACCTTTCTGGGGAGCACAACACTGGTCAGTGCAAGCCAGGAGGCACTTCCCAACAGGAAATTGACACAGGGGAGGGGGGATCCATGCTGTGGCGCACAGCACTGCTTTCCCTGGCAAGGAGCCCCCATATCCCACTGGCCTATTTCAAGTTGGGGCCAGGCTCGAGAGAGACCAGTGCAATGATGCAGCCAGGGGACACCAGGGCTGCTTGCCCAGCTCCCTGCTGCTGCTCCTTCCTGGGGTCCCCCTCCAACAGCTGATGTCAGGAAGCCCAGGCTGTGCACCCAATCCCCAGCCTGCTGCTCTGACAGATGACTGGTGGCAGCGGTGGCTTGCTCTGGGGGCCAGATCCTTGCCAGCACCATAGTGTTGTCTATAGTGCTGACGGACCTGTAGACGGGCAGGGATGCTAGAGGGCTTTCACCTGGGAGGTTGACCCATGGGAGCCCATTGCCACAGTTTGTGCTGGCTTGCCCTGCACTCCCCAATAATGTGGGTGATGCTGCAAGTGGGAGGCCCTGCCCAACATAGGGGCAAGCATCGGGCAGACAGTGTTCAGGCAGGCGAGTCTGGGACAAAGGGGAGGTAAAAGTGGCGCAACATTTCATGTTATAACACCCTTTGTTAAATCATCTCATTGCTTATTTAACCCTTTTGTTTTGTAAATCAACATTAATGCAATAAAATGCAGGCTACTGGGACATCACCTCTCTAAGATAGGACAATTTCCTCCAACTGTTCAGTTTATTCAATGAACTGACTCGTTCTGAGATATTTATATTGTTTAGGCACTGAAATCCTAGCAGGAAGAAGTTTCAAAAATATGAATTGCTCTGATAAGGATCTGCTATATGACTTTTAAACAATAATGACAGTCTAGAAGTATTTTCTCTTCCTAGAGATCCTCACAGATGCGCCTGACTAATTCAGATTATTATTATTATTATTATTATTATTATTTTATTTTATTATTATTTTATTATAAACATTTATATAGCACCAGTCTAGGAACTATAACTAGAAAGCAGATCTTTATTTCATCACAGAGGCTGTTTTTAAATGAGACCCATCCATGCATAGCCCCTCACTGTCCAACTGCTTATTTGATGTTGGTTCCTGGGGAGGTGGGCTCCTGTGACCAACGCCCCAGCCACGCATGGCCATGCATGGAACACTCCTGAAAAATCTGGAGTGCCCCGGGTGGGCCAGGGTGCCAGCCTCCATGGACGGGGCAGCCATGATGTGGAAGATGCTTGTTTGAAGTCCTCCCCATGCATCTCATGTGCATGGTCACTCAAACACAAACCTCTTCTCAAGCCTTGCTCGTTATAAAACACCCTGTATCACTGGGAAGATAAATTCTGCAAGAGACGAGTCCTTTCATTCTAAAAATGAGAAATGTAATCAAACTCTGAAAAGTGGAGCCCACACAAGTAGGGGTTAAAGAACTTGCCAAGTATTTTGTGTAATTCACATGTCAGAGCATGGTGATGTCAATTCACAGCAAAAGCAGCTTATGATATTTCAGGAAACCTGCTGTAATTTGAAAAATAGATGAATTGACTCGTGCTGGCAGAATACCCCAGAGCAGCTCTCCTTAGTCACTTACTCCAGTATAACAGTAAGTAGCTTGTGGAACACAGCCACTGTGTTCATTCTGATTTCCTCACTCACTGCTGCTCTCTACCCCCAAATTCCTAGAGCTCCAGAAGACACAAAGTACTATTGCCGACGCACCAAAGGAGACAGGATACCATTATTGAGATTTTAACGGCCGCACTCTTTATTTAAACCAATTACAATCGTAATTCAGGTGGGGACAATTGCCTAATGCTATATGGGTCCAGTACTTGAAACCTAACGATAACAATACAAACCCTGTGGGTGGTTGCGATGTACCCTCGCTTCCCACGCACAAAACGTCCATAACGTCTCCCCCTCTCAGTGACTCCGGCCACGGGTGAGGGGGACCATAACCTCTTGAACATGAGTAAGGATGAGGGCGCCTGCTGATGGGGGACCATACTTGTCCCTACCACCCTCGCTCGACGCCCCTCCCAGGGAAGCTGGCCCACCGCTTGCCATACCCTGCATTCGGGCAAGTGGGCCTCCCCATCTCTTAAGGAGATGACTCTTACTTACGATCTATCTATCTATCTATCTATCTATCTATCTATCTATCTATCGTACTGGACCCATGCAGAGTGCGACAATGAGTGAACAGAGCACAACAACACCCAAAGGTCTATGTGATAACCAATTAGCCAAATACCCAACACTGCAAGGAAGGCGAAAAATGAGAACCCCATAATTGGGCCAGATTAGGGTTCCCGCAAAAATTCCTTCCTGGCCCCAATGGCGGCCGATAATAAACCACAGTGCAAAGGGACAGGGTGGGTGGGTGCCGTTTCTTGAGCTCGGGCCGCAAGTGGGGCCGGAGCTAGGCAGATACCCTAATTAAACTCAAGATACGCCCCTAGGGGGCAACCCATGGGGCCTCTCTGGCCCAATCCCTGCCGTTGGGGTTGCCTAGCAACCCCGGCTGGGTATTTGCAGCTTTGCGCGGCCGGTTATGTTTCCCGCTTTGGGGGCTCCTTGCAGCCCCGAGGCGGGAAATCCTTCCCTAGCTGCCCTGCCCCCCCCAAAACGGGCACGGCAAAGGGCCTTCTGCCATCCACCGCCCCATGAGGGGAAGGGAAAGGCGGAGGCAGTTATCCCTTAATAAGAACTTAGGGTGACTAGAACAGATTCAGTACAATGGACTGGGTAGCTTTTCCGAATGCAAAAGAAATAATCCTACATGATCAAATAATGAGAACCCTACTTACAAAGCACTTGCCTATACCCTGCCTGTACTGTCCGTCTTACCCATAGCCTATCTTATGCACTTTGAGACAGTACAGAAGGATGCCTGCCAGTGCTGGTGTAATTAGAAGTAAATGCACTTCAGTGTTTTCCCTTTTATATTCTATACACTGCACAAATGCATTCGAGAAACTCTTTTCACTTAAACTCTTAATTTAAATTTAACTTCATTTTTTCCCTCACTTAGTACATTTGTAAACAAACCCTGTCCTGATACCTAAAACAGCTTTTACGTGCAGAAGGAGAAAAGTCTAGTAAAATAAAATCATTACGTTTTCACATAATGGTATAAGTTCATCTTCAAAAAGGTCCCGAGGTAATTTTCCAATGAAAATCTCACAGCCCCTCTCCGGTGGCGGTCCTTCCCAGCCGGGCGGTGGGCCTCCATACTTTCTTTGGCCATTTTCCTGCATTAAAGAAAATAAACAGATATTTTCAAGTGTGTACAATCTCAAAATTGTCTGTATCCTTTTTATAACCTTCATTTGGGATACTCCTTCTCACTGATCACTTTGTCTGGCACTGGGGTCTTTGCTCTTTCATCCAGTCTTGATTAAAACCTCCATTTGAAAGAGCGGGTGCAGCCAGATGAGCTGCATGGGCCTGATCCATGTATGGTCATGCCACCCTGCAGGGCCAGCACAGGGAGACAGGCACACAAGCGCAAGTAAGCCAGGTGGCTTGGCCCATCTCAGTGCTGAGGCACCGCCCACAGGAGCAGCTGACCAGCCCTGTCCCGCCCTGCCTCCCTCTCCCGGCCCAATTGAGAGCCAGCCCCTGGCTGCGACATGGCTGCATACGATGGGTGCTACCACTCGTCACTCACGGCCCCGCAGCCTTGCTCCGAGTGTGGTGGGGCAAGCACGCCCAGCCACAAAGGCTGCCCCACTTTGAGTGGCCTTGCCCCACTTTGGGTGGCCTTACCCCACTTGGGGTAAGGCTGCTCCATAACTGAGAACCTGTCACAGAGCATCCAGCTGCCTGCCCCTCCCCCCCCCCCGGGTGGGGCATCTGGTGAGCACGGGGCACATGAGCCCCTGCATCATATGACTCTTTTGCTCAGGGAGGGGTAAGTCTACCCAAAGAATGCTAGCCTCTCCAGCCCATCTCGTGTGGCTACCCCCAGCCTCTTTGCATAGCTCTCCCTTGCTAAGGGTCTGCCCCAGTGCTCACTGAAGTCATTAGTTAACACTGTCACCTGACTTTGTAAATAGAACTTGAAAAGGCAGTCAAAAAACCCTCAATCAAAAACATTTTTGATGGTGTATAAATTTAATATAAAAAATGGGGTGGGGAAGAGGGGTAAGGGAGCCAGCTTGTTAAAGACCCTCCCATATATGATGGAACATTTTTTAAAAGTCATATATTTGTAAATTTAATGGGAATCGAATCAGACTCTTAAGGGCATAATCCTATGGAGAGAGTGCCTGTGCCAGTAGTTAATACAAGTGCAAATTCCATTGAAATGAATAGGACTCTTGCAGGTGCTTTTTCACTGGAGGATCATGCTGTAAAAATGATCATGCCTTCCATGGTGCCTAATGATGGGTGCTGACATATTTGAGAGATGATTCGTTTGTACGTGTGAGGTTCCTTGACGGTTGAGAGCTGCATCAAAGTACTGGGCAGGGGCAGATGTGTGGCTTGACCTTGGTTATTTCAGGCAACACATTTACTGGTCTAGCTATTTGCGATAAAGAGTCAACTCCCAATAGCTTTTCTAAAACTGAAACCTTCCTGATGCAACAGATGTATCCAGGCAGAATGTATGTGTTTGGGTCTATGCTAATAAGTCATTCAATAAAATAAAAGTTTTCACAAAACTCTAAATGCCAAGAAATAATTACAAATTATTTACACTGCATGGAGAGAACTGATGCTGAGTTCTGAACTGAACAGGACAAAAAAAGAGACAAACCAATATTTAAGCTCCTGGAAGACCTATGTTTCCAGGAAGTTGGATGTCTGGCACACCAAAAAAAGGAAGATAACAGGGAATGCCTGAAGAAGGGTGAAAGATCCATACATTAGGATCACCCATAATTAATAACACAGATAGATGATTTGTTCTGCATCATCCAGTAATTCCTGCAGCAAACTCAGAACTTCCGGTTGAGCTGTAGCGTGTCTTTTAAAAAGAAATCCTGTCTTAAAGAAATCCTAAAGAACCAGTAGATTTCTTTAAGAAATCTCTAGGAATCTTAGAAATGGGCTGGTAGAGTTTAATTGCCATCATCATTAAATTCTAGAGCACCAGTGTGGTGTAGTGGATAAGGTGCTGGACTTGGTCCTGGGAAGCCAAAGTTTGAATCCTGCCTTAGTAGTAAACTCATTGAGTGGCCTTGGGCAAATCAAAATATAGCCTCAGTTCCCCATCTATAAAATGAGAATGCCTTGATCATGTAAAAGCCCAAACCATTTTGAATGTAGTTTTGTCTGATTCTAAACTAGTTTTGAGCCTCTTTGATGATCGGGGGATGCCAAAACCAGTTTTTAAAAATGTGCATTATTTAAATGCACATTTACAAAACCACATTAAAAGTGTCTTGTCTAAAAGCGCCCTGAGTGATGAAGGTTAAGAGGTTCTGCACTCACAATCTTAAACAACTAGCTGGAAAGGAGATTTGACAGTAGATAGCTATAGTAAAAAGACAAATGAAATCCAGTGGATACAAGATACTTTTTAAAAAGTATACTTTTTAACCATGATGGCAATTAAACATTGGCAGAACATCCTACCTAGAGATGTAGTTGATCTCTAGGTAGGATGTTCTGCCAATGTTTAATTGCCATCATGGTTAAAAAGTATACTTTTTAAAAAGTATCTTGTATCCACTGGATTTCATTTGTCTTTTTACTATAGCTATCTACTGTCAAATCTCCTTTCCAGCTAGTTGTTTAAGATTGTGAGTGCAGAACCTCTTAACCTTCTCTTGACTACACTAAAGGTGAGCAGTGCATTTAGTACCTCTGATTGTTTAGCTCCAGTACTGGCCCCATTCACTTCAATATGGTAAAGCTAAGGGTTGCTACTGGTGCTAGATAGGCCAGAAAATCATACCCCGAGTCTCTTAGGCTGTTACTCGAATAACACTTGCAAGTTGCTACCGACCGGCACAAGTGATTAGGTAGCAGCCTTAAGTATCTTACAACAAGTTGTTTCTAGACCTGGAAAACATTCTAGGAGTCCTTTTCTGAATGGCTTCCTAATTTCTGAACCCCTTGGTGACTGGCTGGATTGTCAGGTTGCAGCAGTGGCCAGGAGTGCTTTTCACCAGCTCCATCTGGCGAGGAGGCTGTGGCCTTTTCTTCCCGATTCAGATTTGGTCACTATCATCCATGCTTTCATCACCTCAAGGCTAGACTACTGCAATGTGCTCTATGTGGGGCTGCCCTTGATGACTGTTTGGAAGCTGCAGCTGGTGCAGAATGCAGTGGCTCGCCTCCTTTCAGGGGTAGGGCACCAGGAGCACATTACACCGGTGTGTCAAAGTCTGCACTTGGGTACAATTCAAGGTACTGGTTTTGGCCTTTAAAGCCCTAAACGATCTGAGCCCCACATATCTGAGAGACTCCCTGCCCCACTGTGGCCCCTGCGGTCGGCTGGGAGTGCCTCCCTGTGGGTGCCATCTGTTCGTCTTGTTCATACGGTGAGGACTCACAGGGAGGCGTTCTCAGTTGCTGCCCCAATGCTATGGAACTCCCTTCCCCCAGAGGTTTGTTTGAGCCCAAGTCTGAGCATCTTCTGGAGATGGTGTAAGACCTTTTTATTTGTTAGGGCATTTGGCAGGCAGGGATAGGAAATGGGGGGTTTGGTTGGTGTTTTGGTTAAGGGTGTGAGGGGTTGTTGGGGAGGGTTTAGTGCAGTTGTGGTGGGGTTGGGGAAGGGGGAGGGAAACAGGGGTTGGGGCTTTTTATGCTGTTTTATGTGTATTTTTGAATTTTGTTTTGTAAGTCACCCTGAGTCATTTGAGAAGGGCAGGGTAAACATTGCAATAAATAAATAAATACAATTCTCCACCTTTAAGGTCAATGGCAGCTGACCCGTTGACCCTTTTTACATGGGGCTGTGGCTGTGTTGTGGGGGGGGGGGTGCCTGTGGTCCATGTGCTGTGGGGGGGGGGAGGGTTCAGATGGGGCACACACCCATTCCCACGCATCCCCATGCATCATCACGCATGGAGGCACCTCCGTTTTTCCTGGTGTCTCCGTGTGTGGAGATGCGTGTGCATGGGAGTGCACGCACCCACCCACGTGGGATTTACACAGACAGCACCCACAGAACACCAGGTTGTTCTAGCGTGGGTGCCGCCCGTGTAAAAAGGGTCATTGACTTCAATAGATGGAGGGCTGAACCCAAAGTCTTCACTCTTTTTTTCCAAACAGTTTTTCTTAAGACTTTCTCCTAAGCACCAATACAGGGAGAAGAAAAGAACTTGATGGAATCAGCCATTCCATGCTGCTGAGTAGGTAATACGATGTTCTCTGTCAGTAGCATACACCTCCTTCATCTTCTTATAGGTATCACTTTGCTGGTACCAGGCTCCCAGCACAAAAGGAATCCTCAGATGGTGCAGAGTGGATGTTCTGGCTCTACGCTGTCATAAGTGTAATGGGCTTGTGTGAAGGCAATGGAGGGGCAGGTAAAGTTTCTCCTGGAATAGTCCTTTGGCTTTTTAAATGTTCATTGTGGACAATATGTTCTCCAACTGGTCACAGAAGCACAGAGCCACAAAAGGGGCATGAACACACATCCGGGCTTGCTCTCTTCTCTTTCTCCCTGTTTCTTTCACAAAGGTCTGCTTGGTCAGAATAAAAAACAACAGGGCCTTTGCTATTAGATGTTGGAAATGTAGTCTGTCTCTATGGGAAAAACCAAACATGCAGGTGGCGCGGCAGTGCTTCTCCAACCTGGCCCAGGGCGGGAAACAGTGGCTCGAGGCCAGTGGACAGCACTCAACAAATGTGCCTGCCACTGGGAGAGCCATCCCACTGCCTGCACAGCCTGGGTAGGAGGAGCATATGGGTAGCTGGCCTCACGCCTGTCCCCGCTCCGTGTCCTGCCCCCTGCCATGACAGGCAGCCATGGATGGCAAGGTCGAACAGACTCATTGGATCGCATGGGTGGCCTTGGCCCGGAATGGGCACTTGGGACCTTTGGGAGGACTCATTTGGGGCAGCCACCTACTGACCCCTGGGCTGTCCTGGGCCAACATCTAGCAGCACGGGACCACATGTGTGCTAAGTCATGTCTGTTTTTTGGTCCTGTGAAGCTGTATGTATGCAGCTGGAGCAGAGCTGTCAGAGAGAGCATTTAATTAAATACATAACTAGTGATGCTCTTTTGTAATATTTTTGTTTATTTATTTTTTAAAAATTAAACACAACCAGTTGAATACAATTCATCAATTTATTTGTTCGGTGAACTTCATAATATATTTCAAAAGGGAAAAAAGAGTCATTGAATATTTTATTATTATTTGCCCAAATTCTAGAAATGTTATTAGTATAGCTGTGCTGGTGCTAAACCAACTGCAGACAGAGGGTCAGTTATTTATTTTTCTCACACTGTACTTTGCAAGGAACTTGCATCAATGTCAAAAGGCAGAGCAAAAAGTTTCTCATCAAGTAACTCAGTACATCACACAGAGCTATTCTGAATCTGCTCCATTTCCTTGATGGGCTTGAGCTGGCCATCACGCATTCACTATCCTTATTTTTTTCAGTGTATTTCTTTAAACACCAACCCTGCAAAGCCTTATTTTCCAGTCCTCTGTGTTCTCTACTAGCACAAATCCTATTCATTTTAATGGGGAACACTCTGACGGTGGAGCAGTCAGGGAGTGCTTGATTTAATACACTGACTTCAGCATGGGGAAGTAGTTTCAGTGGGAATGCAAATGGAATCTCATTATAGTGCATGACATTCTAATGCAAATTTGTGACCATGGTTCCCAATGTGCTGTAATCACAAATGTGTGGGGGTTTTTGGTTTGTTTTTTCAAACTCACACTGGAAGCAGTCCAAACGCTGAGCAGGGTGGGCATGCTGCAGGAATCCCTTTGTTGTGCTCAAGCAGTTTATCAAAGAATCCCAGGACAGGAAAAAGCCCCATCAGTCTTGTAATGTTCAGGGGTGGTGGTGGTGGGGTCAATGTTTCAATAAAATAGAAGCCAGCTTCTTATTAGGGACTAGATATTTTACATCTTGCTGGCCATGACAATGAAAGACTGATGGTGCTTTATTATGGGTTAGGATCTTTTAATGAACTGCTTCGGTGGATTCCTGTGCACGACAAAGAGTCTCCTGCATGTGCCTGCCTTGCTTTTTAGCATTTCTTTTACATGGTTCCCAACTATCATAATATAACGAGGTTTCATTGTGTTCCCACTAATAAAGTTAATTATGCATGTGTTCACAGTATCAGGATGCTGGATAATTTCATTTTAAAATTGCTTTTAACAAATTAGTTTAAAAATAAGTTTCCCTCATTAAGATCTTGTTAGTTATCCTACAAACAAACTTTCACTCTCTAAAGTTGATAAGAAACTCCAGTGCTGTGAAAATAAGTGAAATCTGAAACATTTTAAATAGTTAATTTTATAACAATGGACCAAAGATTCCAAATGGAGATCTGAAATTAAACACTTTGACGGTTCAAGGTGATTTTGATGTACAGGTTTGCTTCAGTACAGTCAAAACATCTTCAAAGCTTAGCCCTAGATTTGATGTCAAGATTTATCACTAGAAGCCACAACATAAACAGGAATCCGTATAGTCCACTTATATGTGCAATGGCACTTTTTAGAATATACCTTAAAAAGCTCAATATGAAAGGAAAGTTCCCTTGTGAAATATTTAGTATTCAAGCACCAGCTAAACTACTTAAAATCAGACAGAAAATAGTACTCAAGGATGTGACAGTGAGTGCCTACCTGGATCAAACTATACCCTGTGTGCTGAATTAATGCGCGGAGGGAGGCTTCTTTCTGTGTGCCGGTCAATCCATCCCCGAATTTTTGATTTGATTCCATTGTGAGTGATTATCATCAAAAAATCAGGTTAATTAGGGGTGCTCACTGCAATCAAATTTAAGATAAATTAAGTAAATTACTATTATTAAGAGGAAAATCCATTTCATTTTGGATACGTACTTTCACCATTTTCAGTAATTTGAGCAAACTTTGCCCCAAAAAAGAGTGACCCTCAAAAAACAAAATGAAAGAAACAAAATAATGAGCCCTGTTCAAAAAGCAAGTGACTCCTCCACTCATGCCCTATCTTTTAATTTTAAACAACAAACAGCCTAAGAACATTTTGGGTTTAACTGGTGGGTTTGGCCCCCAGTCCTGCAAACGGTTCCATGTAGACAGATTATTGTTCTTGCTGCCTGAACCACTTGCAAATGCACACAACAGTTCAGTGTCAGTACTCAGTGCCAACCTGACTGCCATTCACTTGAGTAGGGCTTAGGTCAGTGCTAAGGGCTAGCAGCCATGTTAAACAGCTTGAGGATCATGCTGTAAATTGGAGTGGATTAGAATCTATTCCTTGCTCATACAAGTGGGACCCATACATGCAAAACTGGGGTTTGTCTAGTACTATTTGAACAAAAAATTGCATGTCATTATGGAGCATATCAATTTTAGGTTTTATCCTGTAACCACTTATTGTTTTACATGTATGAATAGTATACATTTAAAACTCCATTATCTGGACCTCTCTAATCCACATCCTTTCTTATTCCAGACATTCCTTATGGCCATAGTAATTCACACACTCATGGTATGACAATTACAGCAGAAACCCCTTTATGTGTTCACATCTCTTAATCTAGACAAAGAACATGTTCACCGAGGTGTCTGGATAAGAGGTTTCTTCTACTGTAATATCATTGAACAAAAAGGGTCTATGGGCAAGGATTTCTTTCGGGATAGAACCCTGCCCATGCTAGCAATTAGCGCAGACATAGGGTTCCATTGAGGTGACTGGGATTTGTGCCCATGCTAACTGCTAGTCCAGCTGCTATTCCTACAGAGGTGCTACTCCTAAAAGATTACTTGTGTCCTTAAAATCAAACAGGCACCTGCACGACTGGCCTGCTCACTGAGCAAGGTGTACATCCTGCCCAGTATGACAACTTTCTGAGGGTGGCCAGATAGGGCTGCCACTTTTCACAGTTTAACCCTAACACTCCCATAGGCCAAAATGGGAGTCTCAGGGTCAAACCCTGAGAATTGGCAGCCCTACGCACAGACTGGGACAGATCCAAGGATCCTAGTCTGAGCTTGCAGTAAAGGAAGGGCATAAAGCTCTTGTGCCCTACTGTCACCCTTCCATCTCCCCTCCTCCCCTACAACCCAACTGCAAGCCCTGAAGCAGAGGTTGGCACACAGATATGTTTTGCCCAGAATGTCAAAGCACCTCTAGCAGGCCTGGTGAGACTTTTAAGCTTAGGACTGTGATCCTAAAACAACGTGCTCTGCACTTCTTAGGAGTGTGCATATCCAGGACTGGAAGCTAGGGCTTTAGAGAATACTTCTGATAAACATCTCATAACTGCCCAAGAATATATAGATCATAACCAATAGCAAATGACTCCAGCAACAGAACAATGCTGCAGCACACAGACTTAAACAGGGATAAAACTCTGGTCAGGGACCCATGTTCATTGCATTTTCTCCATTGCTGCCAACAGGGAAAACGCAGTGAACTCAGGTCCTTGAGCCTGACAAACATTGCCCACAGTCTTATAATCATTCTAATCCTTAATCCTCACATGGTGTGAGTGTGATTCATTGAGAGGGGCTGGTGTGGGTGCAGTGCTTTGAGGATGAGCCTTGCTTGCAGGTATTCTCACTGATTTCAACAGTATTGCTCTTAAGCAGTTTCAAAAAAAACCCACATACATACAAAATTTTATTTCCAGCGTGGCCGTAGGCCATTGCTTATACAAACAACATAAAACACAAGTATATACATATAGCTGGCCCTTAATGCCATAAATTAGGGTCTAAGGATCAACTCATGATAAAAATTTAAATGAATCAAAAATCTAAAACAAACAACTTAGAGTTCTTTACCTAAAACCCACATACAATGGTAAATCTATCTGGCATCTAACTGGCAGTAAGTGTCAACCCGTGGAGCCTTGTACTGTCGACCTGCACATCGCATCAACAGCCATAAGCTCTTCAAGAATTGAAGCCCCTTTAGCTGGAAATCCCAGCCTTTTTTTAACCAACCTATGGTTGTCCAGCCCGGGACTTAACACTATGGGGCATTTAGGCTGAAATGTCTGTTGGACAGACAGAAAAGTACTTGGAAGTGGATATGCAACCGGGGCCTGGGCTATAGGTAAGCTTGCAGCTTGGGTTTGGACAGTAACATGGTGAACTACCCCCGGGGAAGGGGATCCACCAGTTCTAGGGGAAGAGTGACCCCACTTAAGTGGAGCTAACAGCTTGATGGCCTTTGGTTCAGCAGACAGGACAGGGTCAGTTGTGACAACAAAAGCTTCAGGCTGATCCTCAGCTGTAATTCTATTCGTATCTGGGGTACCTGACGTGGAAGCTAACTTCCCCCTAAGTTGATGGTCCAGGTTGAGGTTTCCTGCACAAAGCACCTGTTTGATCTTCCGGACCTGTGGCAATAATGGAGTAATTCCCCTCTTCGCATAGATGTTAACCAGGTGGACCCCCCAAAAACGAAAGAGGTGGGCCTTAGAGAAAAGCCCTGCCACTATATCTGGAGTACGAAAGTGGATGACTAACCTTAATACCCCTCCCTTATCTGGCAAATAAAAGAAGCGAAGTATATGAGAGGGCACAAAGGAGCAACCCAGAATTCTAGAGACATGGTGGGCAATCCGAAATTTTGTATCCCAAAGGGGAAATACTCCAGACGGGAGGGGGGAAATTATAAATACCAAGGCATGGGCTATAGGAGTAAATGGTCGGTCCTCAGTTACCTTGCAGACTGAGGGCCCAAGATGGCCTGAGTCATGCAGGGAAGCTATTTGACTTATCCTGTCTGCTCTCTGGGAGCCCATCTCTGTCCCGTCTCCTCTAGGCATATTTACACGGTCCCAAACCGTGGTTACCTGCTGCTGGATAGCCTGGAGCTTGGTATCAAGCCCCTCCATATAGGTAATAAGTGTGTCGATTTGTTTGGAAAACCCTTGAACCTGGGCCTGTATCCCCTGAATTTCGAGCGCTATTATACCCATTTTGTCACTAAGTCCTGAACAAATATCGCCTCCCCCTCCCCCACCTATGTTCCCTCCCAGGGGAAACTCCGTCTCCTCTACCTGGTGGAGGTCACCAGTAGGACAAACCTCTTGTAATTCAGAACTAGTAGCCCTTGACGGAATCACCGTAACAGAGGGCGTAAATTCCCCCTTCTCTGTATTTATTCTAATTGGTGACCTCAAGTCTCCCCCAGCTTCCCTAGCCTGGCCAACTATGGGTAGCAGGGACTCTACAGGTGCATTAATCATCTCCAAATCCCCCTGCCCAACTGCATTAGCTCCCTGCAGAGGATTAACCCCTACCATTGATTGAACAACTGAGAGCTGAGTCCCTATATCCTCAGCTTGAGTTTGGAGAGAGCAAATTTTATCCCCCATAGTTAAAGCTCGGGAGCTTGGGAGGGAAGTCTGGGAAGATCCCTGGGATTTGGCAGCCAGGGCTAGCCACCTTTCTCCCTGCTGCTTAAAGGCCTGAGCACACTTCAGTAAAGATGGATCTAAGGGTGCTGGCCTAGGCAAAGTGAATAGCCCAGACCCATTACAGGGCCTTCCCACCTCTGCGCTTGCAGGGCCCCGCGGCAGGGTAAAAGGCGGCGAAGACATACCAATAGTTGAAAAATCCCTACCTGTATTACTTCCCTCCGAGGAGGGACACAAAGGACTGTGCATAGAATCATCCCGCCTAGGCCCAGATGAAACTGGTGCTGCAGCAAAGCAGACAGCTGCAGTTGCTTAACCCTAGCCCTAGTCATTGCCAATGCCCCCCCCCCTTCTTCTTACCCCTCTTAGGCATTTAATACAATGAAATTAAGGTTAAAGTTGAAGGCACTTCAGGAAGCTACCCGAGCCACCCACCAACAAGTCTGGTGACAAAGTCCTAGGCCCGTGCCCGTCCTGTGCCTAAGGCCGTGCGTACAAGGGCGCGCTGCTCCGACGCGCACCTCCGGCACCACCGGGCAGCGCGATGGTTATGAGTTCTCCCAGAGGGCGTGGCTCCTCCCCAGCCTCAGGTGTCCCAGCAGTCAATCAGCATGGTTCCCAATAGTACTCAATGGGGACCCCTCCAGGGCTTGGTTCCAGGCTCCCACTCTCCCTCACTCCAACAAGGCAAAAACAGGTAGACACAGGGGGCGAGAGGGGAGAATAACAGAGACTCAGCCTTGCCTAACAGCGCGATGGTTATGAGTTCTCCCAGAGGGCGTGGCTCCTCCCCAGCCTCAGGTGTCCCAGCAGTCAATCAGCATGGTTCCCAATAGTACTCAATGGGGACCCCTCCAGGGCTTGGTTCCAGGCTCCCACTCTCCCTCACTCCAACAAGGCAAAAACAGGTAGACACAGGGGACGAGAGGGGAGAATAACAGAGACTCCTAAGCAGCAAGATCGGACCATTTAAAATATCAGGCCGCTTGCACACTAGACAGGTGGGGGAAAAACTTCTGTGAGCTGAAATCACACCAGGGGGATCACGTTAAGTTCTCCTTGTGTATAGAAGTGTATTGTTTAGCCCATTTCCGCCGTAATTTCAGTGACAGGAGACAGGACTGGATTTTCAGCCTCACTTTGAAGGAAAGTGTGGGTCAAGGTGACCCAATTCCTTTGTGCTGAGATTTCATGGCTTTCTCCCCCAGTCACGCTTCCATGTCAATGCCACATCCTGCTGCAAGGTTCTCTCTCTTGCTCTGATCCTGAAAACACCTATGATTTTGTCCACCAGCTTACAGTGGGACAACATATATTAAGTGTCTCTAGGATCAGAACTCAAATCACTAGTAAAAATCCCAGAATACATTAGCAAAACTAGGAGCAGGAGAGACCTTTGCCTGCAGAGTCAATATAGTAGACTTCTGCTTCAAAGCATGAGTGTTAGTTGGTGCTTTCTGATGGGATGGCTCTGATGTGCATCTGCATGTCCCCACCCCCTCGCTACATGGAGCAGCTTGTTCCCCCCCCTCCCCTGATGAACAGCCATGGTGGCCTATGACAGCTGCAATGGCAGTCCGGAAGCACCACCACTCTTGACTGGGCTAAGTACAGTAGGCCATTATGCATGATGACCCACTTCATACCTGAGTAGGCAGCCCTTGTCTGGTCGGTGGTGGTGGTTTGCTGGGGATGTGACTTGGGAATGGTCTTGAGTCACAGCCCGGACTAATGCACCAACTGGGAATGGTCCACACTAACATATGGTGGGCACGTTCAACTGTGACAGTAGGCTGTGGTCCCATGTGTGGCAAAGCATGCCAAAGTGTGGTACCATGACCCACTGTCATGTCTGAAAACACCTAGTGTGAAAGGAGATTTTGGTAGTTGAGTCATACTGGGAACCTAAAGATGCATGGCAACTAAATTAATATGTCCGATAGCAGGCATACGTTTGAATGAGATCAAATACACCTGAGTGAGCAATGGGCGGAAATGGAATAGCTCAGGGAAACAAAAGGAGAAAGTAGAATGTGGGGATAATATCTGCAGGAAAAAGCAGAGAAAAAGACTATAGGAAAGGAAAATACTGGAGGGTGTAAAAGGGGACAATTGAAAAAGGCATTGTCAGTTAACTTATTATTTTAACTAAGCATGCATGGTATCAAAATTAGCACTATATAGTTTTCTGTTAGGCACAAATATGCCATTGTTGAGTAGCTTATAAAAATCTGCTGTGGCATCCTTCAGCATGTCAGGCCAACTGAAATGGAATTTCAGAGTTTTTGGTCTGGAGAAAACGCTTGTTGCAATGGAAAATATTTGAAACATCAACATTGGGGTATTCCGATTCCCTGACCAGCCCAACTTTAAAGCAATATTACTCTATGTAGGTTTCCACTGTAGTGGTTGTACTGTAGGATTATTAAGGTAACTCAAGCTTGCAAAATGTGCTCATTACTGCCTAGTGAGAGAGACTGCAGGAATGGCCAGATGTTAGGGAATTAATTTTCTTGGAGCAGTAGGGAATCTTGCATATTTCATAGTTTTCCTTGCTCTCCCAGTGAGTTCTGATGGAAAGGACTACAGTAGAAAATGACCTGCATTAAGGAATTCTTACCTTAAAAAGCTGCTGTTCTTTAGTCAATTACATACAAACCAATACACTCTAGTAAATCTAACTCAAATAGTGTCTTATTAAAGGCTATTATAGAGTGAAAAAATGTGCTAAATGCTTCTTTGCCCTAATGAGCTTTCAGTTTAAGCTATAATAATTAGTTGGAGCCTAGGATAAAAAATAATAATAATAAAAGACAAGTAAATGAGAGGTGTCTAGTGTGTCATGGAAGTCTACCATTTTGTACAAGATACTAAACAATGTCAAGCTCGGTAATACATTGTCTGCATTAAAGTGAAATAGCAAATGTGAGAGTGGAGGAACAGGCTCCTTTCTTAAAAAAATAAAAGAAGAACTAAGGAATTACCTTATCACATAAATTAAATTTTCCACTGAAAAAAAATTAAGATATTCTGTGAAAAAGTTTGTAGTTTGAACTCATATTTGCCAGCCAAAAAGAAGCCCCCTCCCCACCCCTTGAAAACTTCCTGGTGAGCTTTATTTTTACTCTAGCTGTCTTGAATTTTGACAGCCATTTATGTTGTAGTTCTGTCTATGTCTATGCCTGATATTTCTTCCTTAAGACTCTACCTGATAAATAGCTGTACCTGAGCTCTATATACTTTTATATTTTAAGATTTTGGTGCTGAAATATTTACATGCATGTGCAAAATGCATGTAATCATGTTGAAATCAGTGTGACTACTTGACACGTGACAACGTGACAATAACCCAGTCTGGGCCGGCCTGCTTTGACCTGATCTGGCCTGGACTTCACCTGCACAACTGTGCAGGTGCTGCCAGATGTTGGCCTGGGATTGCAGCAGGCCATGTCAGCGGCTAGTCCAGGCTGTGACCCCAGAAAGTCTCCAGGTCACAGCCCAGGCTAATGTCTGCCTAATTGAGGCAAAACGGGCAAGAACATGTTAGCACATCTGTTCCTGCCAGCCCAAATAGGGTCCACCATAGGCACACGTAAGATGCGAGGCTTTGAAGAGGCGCGTTCTGAAAGCCTCACTTTTCAGGCTTTCAGAACGCGCCTCTTCAAAACCCTGCAACTCCAGCCGCCACCGCTGCCGACAATGGAGAGCACATCGCTTCCGGCAGCACGGGGAGCGTGTAAAGACTGCCCGTGGGGCTTTTCTCTCAACGCGGGGCTCAGGAGGCACTTTTTAGCGCCTCATTTAAAAGTGGCCTAACTATTTTACGCTTTTAAAAAGTCTCTTATTTTAATTGGTCTAAGGGGTAAACTGCCCCTCATGGTGGCTACCACAATCGGCTGGTTGTTACGTTTTTCAGCCGATCCAAATTCTATTGCTCTCAGTGCTATTGGTGGTGGTGGTGGTGGTGTGGCACTATAAAAATAAAAGTATTATTCTCTGACTGAAAGGTGAAGGAAAACTGGATAAGATGCTGTATGGCACTGGTGCATTACACAATTTTTAATTAGCAAGTTATTGACCAAGTTCTGTCACCAGCAGGGTCCCTAGTTTTCTCTTTGTGGTGGAAAACCAGAGAAAAACAAAGATTTTTCCTTTTTCCAGAGAATTACATGGAAAACAGCAAAAACAGGTTTGGGAAGAGGAAACAGCAAGTGTGGGGCAGCGAGGACACAGAGTGGAGCTGAGGGGAAGCAACCAGAAGGCATGTGCTGTGGGGGGAGGGACTCTGCATTTGGAGGGGGTACTAAAGACCTCCTGCGGGGTGAGGAGGCAGGGGCAATATGAATTGCGGTAGTCAGGTCTTCTGGACCACGGGAAGAAGGAACAGGAGGTGGCCTAACTGGGCCCATAGCTGCTATATGGTCCCCCTTTCTGGTTGGCAAAGTGGTGTGAAACCAGGCTGGGAGGAGGATGCAGTGAGCACAGAGCAGCAGAGGACAAGCAACCTAAAGCAACGTAAAGGCACATACTGTGGGGGGAGGGGAAGTGCTCTGCATTTAGAGAGGTGCCAAAGACCTTTAATTTTTGGAGGGACTGTTGATGGGACAGGTAGTGGAAAAATTGCATAAAAATAAAAATATTCCATTTAAATGTGGTGTTCTAACTAAGGCCGCATTCACATCTGTGGCGGTGGTGGCGGCAGAGAGAGCAGCAAGGGAAGACACAGCAGAGGGGAGGAGCCGGATGACAGGTGACCGCAGATGTGAATGCGGTCTAACACACTATATATATATGTGCGCTGTCCGCTGACCTTGCAGGCACAATATATATATATAGTGGTAAGGGAAAGTCAACTAGTGTTTACATTTAATTGCAGAACAACAGAGATTTTTTTAGGGGGGAGGGTTAATCAGAGAATTTGTTATTTTTTATGAGAGAATTTCCATTTTTTTGTCACAGAAAACTAGGAACCCTGGTCATCAGATGAATGAGAGCAGTTTCTTATGAAGTACCGCAAAAGGAGTGAAAATCATCTACTTTTTATCTAATGGCAGTTTTTGGCCCTGAAGGTTTTTTAGGGATGATTAAGTCACATTAATTGTACTGGACTCTGCTAGTACAGAGTCTAGGAATTCACTCTTGTTCATTCGCTTCACCTCTTCTGGAAATAGAGTTTCTTTGAGTTGTTCATGGAACACAACACACACAAAAGCACTTCTATAGACAGCATGTTTATAGTTTTATTTTCTGCTGTTCTAGAATTTAAGGTTTGGGCTCTTGCTCTGTTTTATTTTGGACTTATTTAGAGGTTTCATTATCGCTATCAAGTTACATAGTAGATAATCCCTGTAAAACTCTACACTCGCTGTAACACTTCATGTAAAATCATGCAGTAGGGCCAGACAGGCCATTTGGGGATAGGCAAATCCACTGATCCACTGAAAATTGCTGCACTTCTGATGTCTTAATTTCTAGCATGCACTGGCTTGGTGGTAACTAAATGACCTAATAAGTCATTTTCCATCTTTAATTAGATGTTAATTTAATGCCTTCTAAAGTAACCAGGCCTAATGCTTGTGCTGCAAACAAAAGCAATTCTACTTTTAGAGAGGCTGATACATTTTTAGGTTGCTTTGATACATTTTTTAAACAGTGCATTGAAATATAATTAATTTTTGCTTAAAGGGTTTATTATAATTGCTGCTAATCTCAGACTGAAAAACACGAGGAAATGTATAATGAGTTTTATAGCTCAGTCCTAGGGGTTGCTCATTAGTTGCCAATGTAGTTTGCATGGCCTTATTTCATGCTCTGTTATGCTGTTCCCTTGAGCCCATGGAACCCAATGGCAAGCCCCACAAAGCCCAGTTGATGTCAGTGTGGCAGGACTGGTACTTCAGAATCTTGCATTCAGAAATGGGTACTCTGCATGCCTGATGTAAAAACCCTTTCCTTTAGGGGACTTCGGGCCCTGAAGAAACCATGTTGTGATGCAAGAGCTCAGATGCATCATTCTTGCATTGTGTTGTAAAATGCGTAAAGAACTCTATCCCTCATGCCATTTGTCGATGCACCCCCCAAATGAGACACAGCCCACGGTTGGTTGTAAAACTGGCCACACTCTTTATTTCACATCATCACGTAAGGCTGGTGGGGTAATTGCACAAGCAATTTGGGTCCAGTATGCTAGCTAATTTATAACTTATTAACTCAAGTACTGACCTGGAGGTACCATCCAATTTCAGTACCATTACCAAAACCTTCCCCCTTCGACAGCTCTCTGGCTCTGACCGAACAGGGGAAAACAGGCCCAACTCTGGGCATGAGTAAGGCGATGAGTGCCTGCAAGGTCAGCGGACAGCGCATGTCCTTACTAACCCCGCTAAGCCACACCTCCCAGGGTCATGACCCCAGTGCATGCTGCGCCCTGCATTACACTAGGTATCACTTCCCCATCTCTTACGGAGATGACTCTTCCTATCCTATTAATTTCTATTTAGCCTACCCTAGCATGCTGGCCCCCTGCAGAGTGCGACATTTATTCACCCCTCTGTTCACCCAAAACCAAACTCCAATTCAGTCAATTCCTCTTTTAGTTTCTTTGAACCACAAATTACCCTATTTATTATTCAATATGATTATGCCAAATATCTTTTCCAATTGTAATTATTAGCTGCATGTCAAATTGATTCATTCCCCTAATATGCCAATATCAACTTTTAAAAACTACTCTGCATTGTCAAGGAGGTAAAACAAGCGACCCTTTCAATGGAAGGCTACCCACCAAAATTCCTCCTCGGCTCCCTAACGTCAACCAGTAATCATACCCCAGTGCTAGAGGGGAGGTGGGTGGGCTGACTTTCAAGCTCTGCCCTGCAAACTGTTGCTTCTCTCACAGCCCAAGTGGATCAGCCCCTCCTAAAAGGGGTGGAGCCACTCACTTTCTACTTGCAGCTTCCATACGACTGCACTCCTGGGGGCGTTCCTCTGGCAACCTTTCACCAGCAGGAGAGGGCATTCTAGCATGCCCCCCATACCCTACAGTGGCCTCTTCCCTGTGTCTCCTCTTCTTCAGGAAGCGCTACAAATGCCCCTTCACCTCCATTTTATTTGTGAAGGGGACTTCTTTAAGTAGGATATTGTTCAGTAGTAGTATTCCTGCTTTGCACATTGTCTCTCTGCCTCAGTTCCCCGACTATGGCCCTTTTAAATGGGCCATGGCTGGGGGTGGAGGGCGGCCCATGGGCACGCTGCTGCGGGGGCTGTGCAGGGGACGGGAGCACACACCCATCCTCCCTGCATCCCCATGCATGCCCCTGCATGAAGCAACCAGTATTTTCACCGGTTGCTCTGTGTGGCGGTGATGGGTGGAGGTGGGTGGGGATGCGTGGGTCACGGGAACATGCATGCATACCCACCCGCCCGCCACCGCTGTACAAACAATACATGCCCATGCATGGGTGGACATGCATGGGCATGCGTGGGTGCATCTTGTTTTAAAAGGGCCTATGTCTTATGCCACTCAGTCAGGCCCATGAACAACCTGAGATTTGAATTTAGCTCTAAGTTTCACATTCTGTCTACTCAGTCATATCAGCTTCTCTAGCCTTTCTGTAGTTTCTATTCTTGCTAATCAAGATATGGTTCAGACTTATTTCAGGAATAAAAGTATAAATTATAAAGCTGAAAAAGAGAAATATATCTTAGCTAAGCCAATAGTGGAACTAATGTTAGGTTACCCTGGAGACCAAGTTAGGGCCTAATCTTGTGAGGTGCCGTGCACCTTCTGTTTCTAGTCACTTTTTGCAGGAATGGAGGCTATCAAGCTTCTCCGAGGATGAGCTCCTCCTCCCGGTCTCATGCATATTACACATGGAAGACCAAGGTGCCCTCTATACATTCTGTTTAGGTCTGCCTCCTCTTTTCCTTCACTGCCATGAGGCCTGGCTCAATCAGTTCACCCCAAGTCTATGGATCTTTAAACCACACAACTCTTAAAAACCCACATGGGATAATGTAATTGTAGAATCAGAAGAAGCACTGGAAGAAATAAGGATGTGGGACAATGGGTGAATCCTCACACAATGGAAAAAACTCTTGCCCCTGTGTGTGTGTGTGTGTGTGTGTGTGTGTGGTGTGTTTTAAAAGAAGCTTAGAGTCAAAAATGTATACTCCAAGACAGAAAAAAATGTCTAAAAAAATGCCAGCATATCTAAACCATGGTGTAAAAGACTATTAAAACAATACAGCTTCCTTTTAAAAAGTGAAAGGAGACTACAAATTAGGATGATCGATGTGCATTTGATGATCTGAACAAACTTATGGTTAAGGATGATCCAGTTAATATATTCTACATGAATTTGCAGAAGGTTTTTGGCCAGGTCCCTCGACAAAGGTTTTCAAAAAAATTACTAGTCCTGGAATAAGTAGGGTCCTCTCAAAGATTGTACAGTGCCAGGTACACTGCTTGCATCAATCATCATCAGTCATCATCATCAATAATATTTATCTTTTATTTATTTTATCATTATTAACTGGTAAAGAAAGGGTAAGAATAAATGGTTGATTTTCCCCAATATAGAGAAGAAAGCAGCAGAGTACTAGGGGTACGCATGTCATTTTTGTTATTACAGTAATGATAACAAAAGTGTCATTTTAGTTTTCGTTATTGTAATAACAAAAACAACAATGGAGAATAACGACAACGATAATGAAAATGACAATGCCGTTATCATTGTCATAATTATTAGTATTCTGGCAGTTAAGTTTTGGAGGGAAAATGTGGAGAGGAGAGGAGGGAGCAGACATCTCGGAGCCATAAACAGGATTGAACTCTTGACCTGTGCCTGTGTTGGGAGGGGCGAGCAGCTCAGCAGTATCTGATGTATGTATCGCTGGCCAATGAGCAGGGCAAGCAGGTCCCAGCAGTCTCATGGAACTCTGTGATTGCTCAACGCCTGCTGCCTCCCACAACCAATCAGGGGGGTTTTGGGGGAGGGCAATGCAACCCTTTATAATGGGAGGGTCAGGCTTTTTCTCTCCATTCTGTGAGAGCTCTGCTTGTCAGGTTGCATTTACAGAACTGTGGTGCTTGCACACAAAATAAATCCTCCCTAGCCCTCATTGTATTACCAATACCTTTCCTTCCTCACACCCTTCTCCCTTTCCCTGCCCTTTTCCCCTCTGTACATTATATATAGATAGGTAGTATATATTAGATATAGATATATATTATAGACATATAGATTAGATTAAAAGTTATATAAATAATTGATTAGATAATAGATAGTTTTCCTTTTCCCTTCCCCTGTCTACCTTAGAGTTAGACAGATATTAGTTGTGTACAATATATATAGAGAGATTAGATATTTCATAGGTATTTAGGCTAGTCTGTTTTATTATATATATTAGGATTATTGGTATTGTGAGATCTTTGTTTGCGCACAGGAATCGATACCAATACCAAAAATAAAATCTTCGTTTGAAACTATACCGATACCGATACCGATACCGATAATGATAACAAAAATGACATTGTAGTTAATAACAATAACGAAACCGACATTTTTAAATAACAAAAACCAAAATAACATGGGGGCCTGGTGCACACCCCTACAGGGTACCCCAGGAGTCTGTATTGGGATACACGCTCTCTCACATATTCAGTTTTCATCCCCTTTTCAAAATCATTAATGAAGTAGAAAAGTTTGCAGATGGTACAAAGTTATTCAAGCTTAACACCAAAGCACACTGTGAGGAGTTACAAAAGAGTCTCACAAAACTGCAATAAGCTGGCAGGTGCAATGTTGGCAGGTGCAAAGTAATGTATATTGAGGAGGGGAATGATCTTAACGTTACTTAATATTGAGTTCTAAATTAACTGTTCCAGACAGGAAAGAAATCTTGAAGTCCTATTGGATAGCTGTGGAAGTCAAAAAAGAAAACACATATTGTAATTATTGGGAAAGAATAGAAAATAAAATGAAAAATATTATAATACCTGTAGCAGGACAGGCTGAGAACTAACACCTGGCCCTTTAAGAGGTGGTAGCACCAGCTAAAAGAAAGTACTAAGCAGGAGTGGGAGTTTTGGTTTTGGTTTTAACTGAAACAATCTGAAAATGACTTGTTTGGTTTAAAACAGAAGGGTCCGAAAACCAAGCAGTTACAGCTCCCAGTTTTCAGTTGTGTATCTTCTCATTGAAGTCAATGGGGAAATCTTCCCATTGACTTCAATGGGAAGGGGTACCAAGGTCCAGCCTTCCCCATCCCCATTCCCTGGGGCCCACTACCAGTGGGGGTGGGGATCCACATTTCCACCTCCACCCCCCGGGGCCCTTCTTTACTCCCAACCCCAGGGCCCAGTTGGCTGGCATATACTTACTGGTTTGGGCCTTGAAGGATGCGGGTGAAGAGCTGCCACCTCCACTGTCAGTTGAGTCTTCTCTTCTGCCAGGCAGCCAGGCAGGGCTGTCTTCTCTGCTCGGCGGCTCCTGGGAGCCAGCACTCTTCCTAGGGTTCGTTGCCAGAGCTCCATTCTCTGGCAGCGCACATGCACAAAATGACCACCAGGGCCATTTTGCTCATGTCCAGCCATTTTCCAAAATGGCGCTAGGAGCATCGGTACCATTTTGGAAAAGGGAAGTCCTTCTGTGCATGATTGAAATGACTCCATGCATACACAAAAGGCTGCCCTTTTCCAAAATGGTGCTGACGCTGACGGTGCCATTTTCGAAAAAGGTTGGACATGCGTAAAATGGCCTTGGTGGCCATTTTGCACATGTGTGCTGCAGGAGCAGGAAGTGCATGGAGCTCTGGCAACATGCCCTGGGAAAAAAGCCTATGGCAGACTTCCCACAGCTGCACCAGCTCCAGCACAGCCTCCCAGCAGCACATGCAGTCCAGCCAGCTGCCCAGCTGCAGAGGTGGCCCATCCCAGCTTCCCAGTAGCAGAGGCAGCCCTTCCCAGCCATCCGGCAGCGGAAAAGACCCAGCTGACAGTGAGTCTTCACAGTGGCTCCTCACCCCCATCCTCTGAGGGTGAGACCTTCCCACCCTCCAAATCCGGTAGTTGACCCCAGGGAATGGGGGTCAGGGAGGTTGGACACCCTGTCTCAGGGCACAGGGTTAGGGACAGTTTTTTCCCCCTGTCCTAGACCCCTGTTTTGGTTCTTCAGTCTAGTTCCCTTTCCCACTGAAGCCAATGGGAACAGATTTCCCATTGACTTCAATGAGGAAAGAAACAGAATTGTAATCTGAAACCCCAAAGCAAAAGAACTGAAAAACAGGGATCCTATAAAAGAAGAAGAGAGCGAGGGGGAAAAAAAGGCCTTGTGTCCCACCCCTACAGTGCTAAAATAGTTCAGGAGCTACAGCTGGCAGGGACAACACCTAAATGAAGGATTTAGGAGAAGCACCTGGGTTGGGCATGGCTGAGCCAGGCCAGAATACAAAGAGTCAGAGGTGGGCTCAGGAGAGAGAGAGAGAGAGGCAGGCAGGCCCTGGGCTGGAGGGCTTGGCCAGATTGAGACTCAGGTTGCTTGCCCATGTTACACAAGATATCATACTTTGTATCTTATAAGAGAGAGTGTGGTTGCCATCTTGGTGTCATGTGACAGAGAGACAAAGTGGTTCAAATGATCTCTTTTATTGGACCAACTGTTGGTGCAAATAAGCAAGCTTTCAGGCCACACAGGGCCCTTCCTCAGGTATGTAGCGTAGCCATTAGAAATATATAAAATGAGGAAATGTAGGGCAGGTCTCTATGATGGGTCATGGAATGGGTGGGAGTGGATAGGGCAGGGTAGCAGGCGGGGAGGGGGGTAAAGAGAGAGGGAGATGTGCCAGACATTTAAAAACAGCTGTAAAATTATATACTGGGGTAGACAATAAAGGGACAATAGGTAGTGGAAAACACACAGAGAGGCAAGCATATGGGTAGGTGGGTATAGTGGGAAACAGCTTATCCGCTGAAGGGAATACGCATATCAAAGGAGCTGAGTTCACTGTAACACAAAAGGTTGAATTTGTGACAGCATCAGTTACAGACAAGGAGACAAAGTGGTTAGAATGATTTCTAGGAATAAATGTCTGGCACAACTTCCTCTCTCTCTCTACCCCCATCCCCACCTGCTACCCTGCCCTATCCACTCCCACTTATTCCATGCCCCTCATATATACCTGCCTGTACATTTGCTCATTTTATATATTTCTACTGGCTGATGGCTGTGCTACATGCCTGAAGAAGGATCCAGTGTGGCCCGAAATCTTGCTTATTTCCACCAGCAACACTGAGTCCAATAACAGATACCATTTGAACCTCTTTGTATCTTGCATGAGATTTTGTAACTTGTGGAGGCGCCTTTTCTCATGACAGGAAGATTAATGTGAGTTTCATCAGGGATGTCCAGGCAGGGAAATCCAGCTCTGACATTTATGTGAGTTCTGTATTACACCAGTTTGAAATGCGTGGATGGGGTGAATTAAACGTGAATTTAACATATGCAAAAATTACAACATGTGCATGATCCTCTAATGCCTGGGGTGAACAAATGGAAATAAACTAATGTGGGCATGCAGCTCAGCAGGAATTTTATGTTATTGCTGTTTTCACACGGGATACAATCTCACGTGAAAATCAGCACATGGAAAAGCAGCCTCATACAACTCTCAGTGGGCAGGAGTCTGAGGAACTGAATCCTAGGTTAGAAGAATGGATTTTAGTTGTGTGCATAGGATCCTGGGCTGGAGCCCTACTATGAATAAAGATACTATTGAATAAGATTGCCCATCTGGGTTCTTAGGGCTAGATTCTGCATGTACTTACCCGCAGGGACCCTGACAGGGGTACAACACCACTATCTAAATAAATGGTGCATGTACACCTTTAAAACTATGTAATTTTGGCTGTCCTATCTCCAAAAAAAAAAAAAGATAAAGTGAAGTAGGGTGGTTACATTTGAGAGTTTGAGAGGGTGGGGGTGGGGGAGATGCAGGAGGGAGGAGAGATGTATTTCTGATTTAAAAGCACTTACTCCGGAGTAACTTAACCTCATGGTAATGATTATGTGAAAAGGCATGAATCACTTCATAGACATGGTTAGCAGCTAACACCTGATTGTTCACATAGTGGGTAAAAAAAACCAAACATGACCGCGCCACAATGGCAACCCGGCCTGGCTCGGATAAGGAAGTGACCGTGAGCACGGTCTGGACCAGATTGGGCTTGGAACAAACATTAATGCGGCTGAGGCCCAGGGGGCGGGGATGCACCAATGTGTGGCCAGATAGTCCCACCCTCACGCTGCACCCAGTGCCCTAACCCTGGCCATGTCGACCAGCCTTGGCAGCCTATGTCAACGGCCGTAGTGGACCCAATCCAGGCCAGCAGGAACAGATGTGCTAACACTCTCTGGCCCGCTTTGCCCCGATTGGGTTGCCCCATTTGCTGAGGTGAGAGTCCGGAGTAGGCGCCATCACACCAGGGTCAGTCCGGGTGAACATCTGGCAGCCTGACAACAGGACCAGAGCAACTTACTGTCACATTTGTTTTTACCCAGTGGTTCCCTTTGGGGTAACCTTCTCATGGTCTCTCTGGTAATTACTCCATGTTCATGTCAATGCTCTCAAAAGGGATTGCCACCACCAGAGTTAGTGACCCAGTGGGGTAGCCTCTTCAAATGAACAGAGCCCACGGTCATGAATGATGTGGAGAAAGTGAGTAGGGAATTGTTATACTCTTTCTTGATGGAACAGATGGCAAGTTTATAAAAAAACCAAGACTTTTTCATGCCATGCATAATTCACCTGTGGAACTCACTGCCTGGGGATGTTGTTTGTATCCCCTAGATAGGGTCAGGGTATTCCTAAACCTCAGAGTGCTGGGAGTCAAGGAGTAAACTCACTCCCTAACTGCCCCTTTTTGTGTGTTTCCTCTGACATATCTAGTACTGTCCACTCTAGGAGACTGGGTACTGGGCTAGATGGACCATAGGAACTGCCATACTGAGGCTGCTTTTAAACGAGGGCGTGCTGAAGCGCCTCCCAAATGCCGCATTAAAGGAAAGCCGCCGGAAGTGACGTTCTCCCGGGCGGCGGCGGCGGCTGGAGACACGGGGCTTTGCAGCGGCGCATTCTTAAGAGTTCAATTATCTGGCTTAAGAACGCGCCGCTGCAAAGCCCCGTGTCTCCAGCCGCCGCCGGCAACGGGGAGAACGTCACTTCCGGCGGCTTTCCTTTAATGCGGCGTTTGGGAGGCGCTTCAGCGCGCCCTCGTTTAAAAGCAGTCGGTCAGATTAATGCTCTTAACCTGTTCAGAAACATTTCTGATGATGCCTGACTAATCACACAGGCAATGCAACAAAAAAACATTCAGCAAGAATATCAAAAGCTACCAGTGTTACCAATATCCATCCTATGTCTTGTGTGAGACATAGCAAATGGCTCAATGTGCTTCTCACTAGTTTCAAATCTATTTGAGAAATCAGCTTACTCAAATGGGGTTTCCCCCCTGGAATGGGAACAGCAGTAGAGAGCTATTTAACTCCTCTTTTTGTGAAAGCTGTAGGAGCATGCCTATATCATATTTCAGCTGTATACTAGAAAAGATGGGCATCACCACCTTCCAGTGAATAACAATCCTCATAAAGGGCCAAAAACTCACTCCAGATAGCTCAGTCTGAAATAAACCAAATATCCTCAGAAGACAAAAAAATAAATTTGTAAATAATCTTCAATTTTCTTTTGTGGCTGGGAAATTGCTGGCTCCCAAGTAGACATGCTTATTATACCATCCCAGAACAGCAGCAAATGATACTCTATATGAGCAAGACAAGATTTGTTTTAAACTATTGCACTCTATTGAGTCTTTTGTGTAAAATATAAAAAGTTTCCATTGTAGCTAAACTGTTCAGGCTCTTAAACCAGCTATCGATCTGGAAAGTGGCAGAGTACAAATAGCACTGAAGCATCTGTCTGCTTTCCTCTAACTGTGGGTGTCTTTAGACATAACATCAACAGGTGTCTGAATGTATGTTTTGACATTGATATGAACACCACTTTGTCCCTGTGTTCACCATGTGGCGCTGCTTAGACAAACAGCCCATCTTGGGGCAAATCAGTATTTTTCTCACCACCCGATCTCAGCACACAAGCGCTGCCACCTCATTCCCCGTGTTGTACCTGCTAACACGCCACAATTAGCCACAACATTGGCCACATGTTCACCATGTGGCGTTGCTTAGACACACAGTCCATCTTGGGGCAAATCAATATTTTTCTCACCACCTGATCTCAGCATGCCAGTGCTGCTGCCTCGTTCCCTGTGTTGTACCTACTAACATGCCACAATTAGACACAACATTGGCCACGTGTTCAGCCGGAACATGCAAATTGTCCTTGTGATGCAATGGCGCTCACATCGTGTGTTCAACGGGTGGCCAAATTGGTGTTGGGATTGTTATGGTGCTTACACGCAATGGCCAAATACATGCTTAGCGGTTTTGACACCTTGTCACGGGGGTAAAATTAAAAAAACAAACCTGCACACTCTGTTGAAAGATTTTCTTATTCCACTCTCAGAGTTGAGTTCCAGAAAGCGCTGGCAACTCACTCTCTTCAGATTTCGGATTTACTCCCCACAGAGGATCCCCACAGACTCTTGGCTATCCTCCTATGCTTTTCTACACATTGGTACGCAAGTCTGAGTGTAACTCTTCTTTTTGGGCGCCACTGTCACGGGGGTTGGGGTCCGCTACCCCACTTTTCTGGGTTGGGTGACTCAGTTTCCTTCACTTGCAGCCCACCTGAACCAGTTCTCTCTCTGGCTGATTCAGTCCTGCAAAGGGGATAATACTTTTGTCTCCCAGACTCCCAGAGACTTCTCGTTCACAAACTCATTTCTCTATCTGACTTCACCAGTGCTTAAAGGCACAGGATTCTCAGATTGTGTCTCCCAATATGCAGACCACAGCAAACACTTCTTAGTAAAGAAGAAAGTTTATTGATTACATAAGCAAAGATAGTTTGAACACAGAGTGACTAATAAACAAATGCAAATAACGCAGTCCTAGTCTATACTGGGTAACTCCCTAGTTAGATCTTACCCTACAGAATAGTCCATGCACTTGAGTTCGTTCTCAGCCAGCAGTGGAAGGCTAGCTGAGTTCCAGTCTTAGAGTGTTTCCAAGAAGGTTTTTACTTTATAGTTCGCTTGGCACAGCCTTCCATGGCTGCAAGCTGTAGATGAAGCTCTCAGTTTTGAGAGATAGCAGGAATCAACTCCCTTTGTCTTGTCTCTCAGTTTAAATAGCTTTTCAGAGTCCTTTGTTTGACTTTCCTGCTCGGCGAGTGTCCGTGCCTCTAGTCACATCCGCAGACAAACTTCATTTACAACTCAAAGGTGTATGTCTGGCTCTTGTAAAAGTGTCAGATGTCTCCGAATACACTTTCGGCTTGTCTTTGTCTCTCTTCATTGCATGAAATGAGTTTCCAGCTCTCAGCTTTTACATTACATGATTACATGAAGTGAGCTTCCAGTTCTTAGCTTTTACATTACATACATGTTTAACCTTTAGTTTTACATATTTGTTAGACCTGTATTCTACATGTAGCCCAGTATTTCCTTGCGACACACCTAATCTTTGTTATGTCTAAAGATGCCCTGTGTGATGTGTAGTCATTGCTTCTGATGAGCTTCAGTCCCCATATGGTTCTCTAACTGGATACACACTTCAAGAGGTAAACTGTTCCTGTATCTTGTGCTGGCTTGCTGCTCATTATGACTCAAGCATAGCACTGTATCCAATATGCTGGAGGTATATATTATATGTATTATTTCTGTCATTTGCTATCTAACAAACACAGACCATTCTTTACACAGTAGAAATTGTGTTAAACAGATGTTTATTATTATTATTATTATTAGTAGTAGTAGTATTTATATAGCACCAGCGATGTACCTGGTGCTTTAAAGAGAACAAGATAGACACGGTCCCTGTCTGAGAGCTCACAATCTAAAGAAGACAGGGGGAGGGGAGACAGGGAAGGGGGAACTGAGAGAGAGACAAGGGATGCAACATTCATGAGGATGCAAGAACTCAGGTACACTCTCTTGGCTTGGTTACAGTACATTGGGAGTTTGCATATAACAGGTGGGGGATAATCCTGGGTAGGCATGATTAGCAGGAGTTAGGAAGAGGTGGTTTTTGAGGAGGGCCTTGAAGGTATGAAGGGAGGGGGAAAGGTGGATGTGGGCAGTGAGGGAGTTCCAGGCATGCGGGGCAATGAGGGAGAAGGGACGAAGGCAGTTGGGGGAGCAGGGGAGGCGTGGGAGAGTGAGCTAGGAAATGGAAAAGGAACGGAGTGCTCAAACAGGGGTTCGGAGGGAGATCAGGGCAGAGAGGTAGGGGGGAGCGAGGTTGTGAAGGGCTTTGTAGGTGAAGATGAGGAGCTTGTGCAGAATACGCTCAGGAAGGGGGAGCCAGTGGAGAGAGGAGAGGAGAGGCGGCACATTGTCAAAGCGATGGGTTAGGTGGATGATCCTGGCAGCAGAGTTTTGAACAGAGATGAGGGAAGAAAGGTGAGAGTAGGAAGTTCAGCAAGGAGGAGGTTACAATAGTCGAGGCGTGAGATGAATAGGGCATGGATGAGAGTTTTGGCAGAGGAGACAGACAGAAAAGGGCAGATCTTAGCAATGTTGTGGAGGGAGAAGTGGCAGGATTTGGCCACGGAGTCAATGTAGGGTTTGAAGGTAAGGTGTGAGTCAAAGATGAAGCCCAAGCTATGGGCTTGGGGGACAGGGAGGATGGAGACCCCATCAGTGGCAATTGACAGGGAAGAGGGAGAGGAAGGATTGGGAGGGAAGATAAGGAGTTCAGTTTTTGCCATGTTCAGTTTGAGTTGGTTTTGAAACATCCAGGCGGAGATATCAGAGAGGTAGTTGGTGAGAGGAGCTTGCACAGAGGGGGAGAGGGAAGGAGTTGAGAGAGAGAGTTGAGTATCGTCAGCGTATAGGTGGTATTAGAAACCGTGGGAGGCAATGAGTTTGTTTAGGGCTTCGGGAATGGGTGTAGATAGCGAAGATGAGAGGGCCAAGGACAGAGCCTTGGGGAACCCCAACCGAGAGGGGTAGGGAGGAGTAGGGGGAGGAGTTAGGAAGAGATATATTGAAGAAGCGGTCAGAAATGTAGGAGGAGAACCAGTCAAGGACAGAGTCCCGGAATCCCAGGGAATGAAGTGATTCAAGCAGGAGCGAGTGGTCAACAGTGTTGAAGGCAGCAGAGAGATCCAGGAGGACAAGAATAGAGTAACAAGAATACAATAGAGGACAAGAATACACAATTATCTTTTGTGCTCTATTTAAATATGTACCCAAGCTACTATAATATCTAAGACATGCTGCAACTGGGGGTGCCACCAGACGAGATGGGCTCTGGGCAAATGAACCATGCAGTGCAGTGGCTTGTGTGCCCAGGGCCTACCAGATGTTCCCGCTGACCCAGGGCGCGGCGAGCAGCTGGCTGCTCCATGACGTGTCCTCAGAAAAATTCAGAGAACACATTGCAGGGTAGAGCAACTCATGTGACAGGATGCGCTTGCCCTGCCACACATGGTGCAACATTGTGGGGCTGTGAGCTAAGGGTGCTAGCACCTGTCACATATGATGGCCACATCATGGCCAGGGACAGGCTCTCAGTCTGGCATGGGAAGGTAGCAGTGGTGGCCGCAGTCTTAGGGCACCTGGGGCACTGGCCCTGGCCTCCATCGCGTGCCCCCAAATACACGTACCTACCTTTTAAATCCTGGGTTTCTTCCTTCTGGCAGCTCAGCTGTGGAGTTCAGAGCCCCAGCGCGGCTGTGTCAGCCACTCCAGGGCTCCCAACTTCTGGGTTGATTATTACCGCATGCGCTAGCGTGTTGCTTTGCTCTGCGCATGCACAATCATCATTCTGACGCCGATCGGGAGAAGTGGAGGTTGCTCGAGGCAGAGGGGGAGGGAGGGAGGAGGGGCCTCAGGGGAGCCAAGGGCGCTGAACCACCAATGACAACAGCCTAAAGGGCACATGCCACTGAACCACCAATGACAACTTGAGCCTAGGCTACACACAGCCTAGACGGAGCCCTGCAAGGGCAAAATTTTAAAGAACACGCGCTGGGTGCCTAAGGATGCCATCCAGGATGCCTTCACAGAACTGGCAATGCGTGCCAGCCTTACCTGGGGGCAGGCTTTCATTGGAACCTATGGATAGAAAACCGGCATCGCAGTATGTAATTGGGGCTATAGCGCTTGGCGCCCAGGGGGGGGAGGGGTGGACTGGAGGAGCATGTGTGTATATCTGTGTGATGTGATTGGCTGGCTGAACGGTGGGGTGTGTGTGTGCTTGTGTGACTGTGTTATTGACTTTTAAATTTGTTCACAGCAGTGTCTCTGCATGGGTTTTTCCTCTCACGTGGTGTGAGAGGGTGGGGGCTGCCTGCTGCAGAGACTGAGAGAGCATATATAAAGAGGTGATTTCAGGCACCATTTAAATATCTCTCTTTCTGAGTCTGACTCAGTGAATTGGTTTTTTTTTGAGAGAGAGTGAGTTTGCAGTTGGCCATCCTGGCTGAATCTTTTTCAATCCAGGTCAGGATCAATTCACTCCCTGTTAGTGTTATTATTAGTGTTAGATTTATTTAGATAGAAGTATTTTATTATTTTTAATAATAATCAACTCAAGGAAGCAAGTTAGGTAGGTAGTGTAGTGTGCCACGCACTTGGCAGTGCCAGTGCCAAGTGGGTCCAATCCATCATCGTTGAAACCCAGCATCATCTTGTCGCTCACTTGCGTGGGGAAGAAGTCGCTGCCCTGAACTCAGCCTGTCCCTCAGTCCTGGTGGTGAGGGGGGGAGGGACCTGGGGGCTGGGGGACTTGTCTTGAGATGTTTTTTTAAATTGTGAGTTATAGTATGTTTTATAATTTATGAATTGTGGGGGAGTGGGTTGTGAATTGTGGGTTGTGAATAGGATGTTTAATTTATTAATTGTGGGGGAGTGGGTTGTGAATTGAATTGCGGGTTGTGAATTTATGAATTATGGGGGAGTGGGCTGCACTTGGAGACATGGGGGAGGGGATGGTGTGGAGTGCCATAGATGCAAGTTTTTCTAGGGCACGTATGAGATATTCAGGTTGCAGGGCTGTATTGGAACCAAATGCAGCCCTGCAACCTATATATCTCATAAGTGCCTTCTAAGAATTAGTGTCTATGGCAACCCTAAGTGGGGGGGAGTGGGTGCACTGAGAGACATGGAGGAGGGGAGTGGGGGGGGGAGACACAGGGAGTCTGGCTGGGTAATGGAGCTGGGGGTGGACTGGAGGGGCCTGTGTGCTTGGACAGGCATTTGTCAGTATAGGCATGCTGGTCTGCTCTGGAGGGGCCTGGGTTGCTTGCAATGGAGCCCCCAAAGTCTCCAACTGTTAAAAACAGGCCTGCTGTGAGCATGGACAGGCATTTGGTGCTGTGGGTTCTAGGAATTCTGGTCTGCAGGGGCCAGGGTTGCTTGCAATGGAGCCCCCAAATGGTCCAAACTTAAAAACAGGCCTGCTGTGTGCATGGACAGACATTTGGAGGGTGGAACTGTTGGAGAAACAGCTCCAGATGACATAAACCTTTTTCACTAACAAACCCTAATAACCACTAGGGGCACTGGGAGTAGAGAGAATGAGTTAGTGTGTGTGTCGCTTTAACCTTTCTGATCTCTGCTTCTATCCGCCCCTTTCCCCTCTCAGGTGGGATGCTCTTCACAACCTTGCTCCCCCCTACCTCTCTGCACTTATTGCCCTCCATACTCCAGCCCGTGCACTTCGCTCCTCCTCTGTCCCTTCTCTCACCCTTCCACGCCTTCCCTGCTCCCCTAAGCGCCTTCGTCCCTTCTCACTTGCTGCCCCCCATGCCTGGAACTCCCTCCCTGTCCACATCCGCCTTGCCCCCTCCCTTCATACCTTCAAATCTCTCCTTAAAACTCACCTCTTTCGCTCTGCTCTGTCTGACTCTATCCTGCTGAGCCACTATTCCTATACCTACGATCTGTTTACCCTTATCCTTGCCACATGGACCTGCCTGCTGTCATTCTCATTGTAACCAAGCCAAGTACGTGCACTTGAGACCTCGCATCTTCATGAATGTTAGACCCCTTGTCTCTCCCTCTGTTCCCCTTCCTATGTCTCTCCCCCAGCTCCTGTTTCTCAGATTGTAAGCCCTAGGGGCAGGGACCGTGTCTATTTTATTACTTTGTAAAGTGCCATGTACACTGCTGGCGCTATATAAATGTTTGTTAATAATAATAATAATAATGTGCCCAGGAAGCTCCTACTGGACTTCCTCCTTCTTCCTGACCTTTCTCCATTCCTCTCTTCTCTCTCTGACCTTCAACATGACTGGCCACCATGCTGGTGGCAGCTAGCTAGTAAGATCTAGGGATAGGCCTTTCCTATCACAATGTATTTCTAAATAAAGTAGATTATTTTAATCTAGAAACAATCTCCAAGCTGTTGATTACTTCTAAGCTGTTGCTACTGAGAATTCGAGCTATTTTCTTTTGTTGTGTGTAAACTCTGCTGATGCCTAGCCAGAGCTCTAACAGGTTCTGGCATAGTAGGCAGTGAAACTTTAGGTTTTTGGTTTTTGACCACTAATAATTATCCCAGCAGGAACCTTTCCTTGGGGGCATGGGTGTTCCCACGGCCAGGGCGGGGACACCGAGTCACAAAGTCCATAGGAGAAAAAGGATAAATAGTTAAACACTTGTTAGAGTTCTTTAAAATTGTTAGTGCTAATGTAGTTTAGAAGTAGTTAGTTATAAAGAGTAGGTGGCTTTGGACCCACCCCTGCCCCCAAGGAGAGGTACAGTGGGCATTCATTGGGAGGGTGAAACCTCTCCTTGGGGGCAGGGGTGGGCCCACGGCCAGGGGACACCCTAAAGTCTTAGGGCACCCCCAACAAATCATGTGAGCATGAGAAGCCCAGCCATAGGGGCCTCTACACCAACTCACCACCACCCCACCCCCCTCCAGATGCAGTGTTTGACTTGAGGAGTTACTGGACTTCTATAGGTCCAATGAAGGCCTCAAGAAGACCAGCTGTGGGACCTGAACAGTGAATGGACTGGGAGCCTACTCTAGAAAACTATAGGCAGCCAAGGACAGCATGAAAATGAAGAGTGTTCAGGATAATGGTAAGTGATGGCATGGGGATTGGGAGGGTCATGGACCTCTTCTTTGGGGGAGAGGTCCACAAAGAAGCAAAATTAAAAATGTCATTCAAATGCAAACATCTAAATTAAGTTGCTTCTTTTTTCTATCTAGTTTGTCTGAGATCTGGCATGATTCCACACTTCGTCTCGCTCTCCTTGTGAACATAGGAGAAAGTAGGTAGAAGCGCGGCAGAAGAGAAGGCTGCAGACAACAACGAAACCCTTTCCCCCTGTTCCCCACTGAACCCATCTCTTCCCCTTCCTCTTCTCGTGCTCCAATACCAAACCCTTTCCCTCCTAATTCTCCTCTGTGCTGTCTTTCTCTTCCCTTTCATTCTCTTCATTTTTTTGCAAAAAAACCCCAGACCACAACATTACGATATATTTCACTGGCCTAAGCTGTGCATGAACCTTGTTTTGGCCCTCTGAACAGCAGTGAAATTCACACACAATTCATGAGACATTTATATAGTCATCAGGGATAAACAGAAGACTACTGTAGAGCTTGTATATTCCTAGTACTGCATTCAAAATACTGAAACCTGCTGCAAACTGCTGAGAAATTAGCATGTGCTGTGCTGGCAACAGCTTTTGCACAGTGGGAATGCTAGCCACAAACTAAATTGCTAATCAGTCCAACAGCAATCCAGAGTCTTTAACCTCTGAACATTGAGGGGCTTTGGTTACATAAAATGTGGCCTCTTGCCCAAAATAATTCTACTGCTTGTGAATGTCAATGCTTAAATTTCCGACCACAAACTAATTGACAACTATTGGTACAATATCAGTACTTGTTTTATAGAACAAATATTCTCAAGGTGTCTAGATACTAACATTTCAAATTAATGTTAACTATCCTCAGTTAATTGCCAGTCATTAAATGAAGTAAAAATAAAACATAAGTTCTTTCAGGGAAATCTTTATGGAGGAACAAGAACTAAACTCTTTCAGTAGGTACTCCAGTTGTCATAGAAGGTAAAAGTAGCTCTTGGTGTGAATTGACTCATTGAAGCCAGTCAACATGGATTATTTAGCTAAGGGAGGTTTTGCCACACTAATCTACTGGAATTTTTTGAGGGTGTAAATAAGCATGTGGAAAAGGATGAGTTGGTTAATATAGTGTATCTGGATTTTTAGAAAGTGCTTGATAAGGTCTCTCATGAAAGACTCTTGAGGAAATTAAGGAAATAGTCTTATTTAAGGAATTAAGGAAAGACTCTTGAGGAAATAGTCATGGGATAGGAGGCAGTGTCCTATTGTGGTTTGGTAACTGGCTAAAGGATAGGAAACAAACGGTAAGATTAAAGTGTCAGTTTTCACTATGGAGAGAAGTAAATAGAAGAGTCCCGTAGATATGTACTGGACCAGTGTTGTTTAATATATTCATTATGGATCTTGAAAAGAGAGTAAAGAGTGAGATGATCAAGTTTACAGATGACAAAAAGTTCTGGTCACCTTCATAGTAAATCTAGAAAAGGTACAGAGAAGGGCAACAAAGATGATAAAGGGTATGAAACAGTCTGAGATACTTGATAGGTTAGGGCTCTTCAGCTTGGAGAAAAAATGACAGAGGGGATATGATAGAAGTTTATAAAATTATGAGTGGTCTAGAATTAGTAAATACAGAGTGGTTTATTACCTTAAATAGTACTAGACCTATGGGACACTCCATCAAACTAACTGGTAGCAGATTTAAAACAAATAAAACAAAGTATGTTTTCACTCATCACACAATTAACCTGTGGAATTTGTTGCCAGAGGATGTTGTCAAGGCTAGTAGTGTAGCTGGGCTTAAAAAGGGATTCAGTAAGTACTTGGGGGTAGGTTCATTAATGGCTATTAACCAAGTAGGTTGGTGGAACATAACCTCTGACTGTTGGGAGCTGGGAGTGACCTGTTGGGTACGTTTTCCAAGTGACTGAGATTGGTCACTGTTGGAGACAGGATTCTGGACTCGATGGACCATTGGTCTGACCCAGTATGGCACTTCTTATTTATTTATTTATTTATTTATTTTATTTTGTAGCATTTTATGCTGCATCCTCCTGAAAAACAGCAGCTCGAGGCAGCTCACAATATTTAAAAATCACAATAAAATCAACAATTAGAATTACAACTAATTATTTAAAAACATAAAATTACTAAAAAGCAGACCAACCCTCCCAGTACTCCCCTACACGTCTCCTTCCACAAAGGCCTGGTGGGGCAGCCAGGTCTTACGTTGTCTTTGGAAACATGGGAGGTCTGGGGCCTAGCGGGATTCCATCGGGAGTGAATTCCACAGCCTAGGCACGACTACCAAGAACGCCCTTCCCATCGTCGTCACCTGGGAAATCTGGGGGACCTCGAATCATGTGTCCCTGGCCAAACTCAAGGGCCGCTGCACAGCCTGGGGCATGGGGCAGTCCTGCAGGTAAGTGGGGCACAAGCCATTTAGGGCTTTATAGGTCATTACAAACAAACACCTTGAATTGAGCTTGGAAGACAAAAGGCAGCCAGTGCAGAGAATGGATCGCTGGTATAATGTGCTCGCGACAACCCGTCCCCATCAGGAGATGGGCCTCCACATTCTGCACCAGCTGCAGCCTCCGGACTATCACCAAGGGTAGCCCCACGTAGAGTGTGTTGCAGTAATCCAATCTAGAGGTAATGAAGGCATGGATGATGGTGTCCAGATCAGAGTCCGAGACATACAGCCGTAGCCGTCACAGCAGATGTAGCTGGTGAAAAGCGCTCCTCGCCACAGTCACCACCTAGGAATGCAGGCGGAGCTGTGAATCAAGGAGCACCTCCAGACTACAGACCTCGGTGGCTAAAGGGGGGCAAACCCCATCAATGACAGGAGCCAACACCCCCTTAGCCCTACCCACCAGCATCACCGCGTCTTGTTGGGATTCAACCTCAGAAGGCTCTCCCTCATCCAATCCCCCACAGCCACCAAACACCGGGTAAGCACCAAGACTACTGGGACTGGGTCTGCAGAAAAGGAGAGGTAAAGTTGTGTATCATTGGCGTACTGATGACATTGTACACTGAACCCTCTCGTGACCTTGCCCAAAGGCTGAATATACATGCTGAACAAGAGGGGGGACAGAATAGAACCCTGCGGGACTGCAAATGTGACATCCCGGGGAGATGATGAATACTCTCCGTGAACCACCCGTTGAGTTCTCCCAGCCAGGAATGAGCGGAACCATTCAAGAACAATTCCTCCCACTCCAACCAGTCCCCGCAGGCAGCCACCAACATCTTGTGGTCAATGGTATCAAACACTGCCGACAGATCTAATCAAATCAAAAGAGAAAAATCTGTCCTGATCTAATTCACGGCCCAGGTCATCGACCAAAGCCACAAGCGCAGTCTCAGTGCCAAACCCAGGGTGAAACCAGACTGCAAGGGACCCAGAAAACTGGCCCGATCCAGATGCCCCTGAAGCTGCTGAACCACCACCTAAACAGAGAAGGTTAGAGAGTGGCCAATAGCTGGCAGGGGAGCCAACATCAAGAGATGGTTTCTTGAGCAGAAGCCACACTACTGCCTCTTTAAGGTGGCCCAGCACTCTGCCCTCCCTAAAGGAGGCATTGACAACCCCGGCCAGCAATGGCCCTAATGTCTCCCGGCAGGCCTTGACCAGCCAGTACAGGCATGGATCTAATTCACAGCAGGTGGCTCTAACCATCCCAAGGACATCCTCCGTGTTAGCGGGCGACACCCACTGAAATTAATCCCATGAAATTAGACAAAGCCAGGCCTCCACAGCCTCGGGTTCACCTACTGCTATAAGTGCATCATCGAAGTCGTGATGAATCCAAGCGATTTTATCCATGAAATAGTCAACAAACATGTCACAGTGAGCACTGGAAGATTCCAGTTCTAGGCAGAGAGAGGCCGGATTGACCAGCCTCTGCACCACCCGGAAAAGCTCAGCTGGACGCAACTTTGCAGATACTATGAGGTTAGCAAAGAACACATTCTTTGCTGCCCACACAGCTACAGCATATGCTTTCAAACTAGCTCTATGCTGAAGTTAGTCAGCTTCAGTGCAAGTACAGCACCACTGTTGCTCTAACCGCCACCCTTCCTGCTTCATCCATCGCAATTCCTGTGTAAACCACAGGGACCTGCGGCATTGACACCCAGAAATTGGATGCTTAGGAGCAGTTCGATCAATGGTCTCAGTCAGCAAGATGTTCCAAAGAGCTACAAGGTCACTGAGCGATCGATCATCATCGGGATTGGTAGGTAATTCCCCTAGAGCATTCCAGAACCTCTCTGGTTCCATAAGTCTCTGGGGGTGAACCAACCAACCAAACTGGTTCAACACCCCTCCGGGGGCAGACATGCACCAGGAGACTGGCCCGGAGGAGATAATGATCCGACCATGACAAGGGCACAGCTGACATGTCCCCCACCACCGGATCTCCTGCCTCAAGGTCAGTGCAGAATATCAGAGCGAGGGTATGTCCTCTATCATGTGCTGGGACAACAACCCTCTGAGACAGTCCCATGATTGTCATGACAACCATGAACTGATGCTCTGCTCCCCCAAGATTGGCGTCAGCATGGATATTGAAATCCCCCAGGACTTTAGTCCTTGAAGATCGCCCCCACTTCAAACCTACATATGATCTCACAAACTGACCTCAGATATTTATTTTTTATTTTAAATTTTTTAACTTAGATGCCACCATTCGCATGATGGCTCAGGTTGGCTTACAATCAATGACACCCCCCCACCACCACCACTAAAACATACATTTTGAGATCAAAACCTGCTCTCCCGAAAGAGAGGCATTGACACATTTGTCAGCCAGCAATTGCCACGGTGTCTCACAGTTGGGTTTCGTCAGCCAGGATGGGCACAGATCTAGTTCACAACTGGGTGCCCACAATTCCTCAAGCATTCCCTCTGCCTTTAAGGGTGATGCCAGTTGAAGCTGATCCAAATGAACATGACAAGACTGAGACCCCCTCAGCCTCAAACTCTCTGACTCTGCAACTGAACTAACAATTCCCAAGTCATTTCAAAAGAAGTAAATTTTGTCTGAAAATAGATAGCAAATAAGCTCCTCACAGAAGGCAATAGATGATTTTAGCTCCAGGAGGAGAAAGTCTGTGTTCACGTCCTGGAACTTTTGAGAAGTTATGGCAGCAGAGAAGAAAGCTTTCTTCACTGCCACCACAGCCACAGCATAGTCCTTCAAAAAGGACTAAACAGTCAGCTTTGGCATGAGTCCAGTGCCACTTGCTCTCTAACTGCCTATCTTCCTGTTTTAAAAGACTCAGTTTCCCCACACCCTCACCCCTTTTAAATGATCCCCCTATACAACGGGGACTTGTGCCATCGAAACTCTGGGAGCAGTTGCTTGGGTATTGCCATTTATTTATTTATATTTATATTAAAATTTCTATGCCACTCCCTCCGATTTCAGATTTAGATTTATTGCGTGGCCAAAGCCATGGCAGAAAAGGGAAAAAGTATTTATAAATTGCCAACAGCGGCAAACATAAATCATTTAAATAATACATAATAAAAACAGCAAAAAGATAAAACAATCACTATAGACTACATATATAGGGATAGGGATCTTAGCAGCCACATTAAACTAATTTAAAAGCAAGGAACTTCTCTCTATCTTGAAAAGCGGTGAGCAAAAAGGACTTAACAGCCTGGGTTATTGTTGGGATCTTGTCTGGCAGAAGGTATCTTACTACTTCCAAAGAAGATCTACCCAGAAGGCGATCCAAGAACTGTGCCAACCAGATGGCCCTATGTTTGTCATAAAGATGACAGTGGCATAAAATATGTCCAACTGACTCCATCTCTAGATGGTCAAATGGGCAGGTTCTCTGGTGATATAACAGACCCCTGTATCTTCCCTCAAGAACCCAAGAGGACAAAGCATTTAGCCTGGCACACATGAACAAATAGATTTTCCAGTACGCACACATAGATAATAGATAATTAGCATGCACCACAGGGCCAGGAATCAAGTCAGAATAATGTGCCAAGGACCCACATATAGAAATGATGGCAAGTTTCTAGATGGTCTATTAATGGGATTCCGATTGTCCAGGTTTATTCCTATAAATACTTAGGTTTACTTTTTCAGGCCTCTCTTAAGTGGAATCACCATTTTTAACTTAGTTACCGCCTGGGCCAGTGGCTGCATAGCAGCTTTATTGTGGTTCTTTTATAAGAAGAAAGGCGGTTTTTTGGCACCAGCACTTAGAGTATTGGATGCAAAGTCCAGACCCCAGCTTTTGTATGGCGCTGCCATTTGGGCCATCCAACGCCCGTATGATTTGAATGTTTTGCAGGCAAAATATCTGTGCCTTTTGTTAAAGGTGCCCAGTAGCGTGCCTTCTGCGACTATTTGATTGGAGATGGGCCAGGTTCCATGGAATAATGAGCCTTGGAAACAGGTCATTGGCCTGTGACTCCATATTTACCATCCCCAGAATTCTAGGCTTGGCCTGTTTGCCTTTTTGCATGACGACTGTTATGTTTGCGCCTGGAGTAAGATTGTAATCTCAAAGATCTGTGTTCTGGGCTTGTCAATCTTGGGACTGATGTCTAAAGGGTTGGGAGTTGCTAAGGTGGAGATTTCTGTCTGATTGGCTGATATTAGTAGACAGGACGATCTTGCTACCCCCTCCTGCCTCAGGCATCTCGGGGCGGCTCACAGCATATTAAAAACATTTAAAAACATTAAAATAAACAATAATAATTCAATTTAAAACAATATAAAACTCCACCCCCGTACCCTACCCTAACCCAACCCACTCACCCCATCTCCGTCGGGAAAGGCCTGGCGGAACAGCCAGGTCTTACATTGTCTATAGAAAGAGGGGAAGCTGGCAGCTAAGCGGATCTCCGATGGGAGGGAGTTCCACATCCGCAACGCAACCACGGAGAATGCCCTCCTCATAGTGGACACCCGAGAAACCTGGGAGACCTCTAGGTGGGCGTCCCCAGCCAACCTCAGGGGCTGCTCCAGGACCCAGAGGGTGAGGCCGCAGTCCTGCAGATAGGTGGGGTCCAAGTCATTTAGGACTTTCAAGGTCAGCACCAACACCTTGAATTGGGCCCGGAAGCCTACCGGCAGCCAGTACAGAAAGCAAAGCACCAGTGTGATATGCTCGCGGCGGCCCGTCCCCATCAAGATATGGGCCACTGCATTCAGCACCAGCTGCAGCTTACAAACCAACACCAAGGGTAGCCCCACGTAGAGCGCGCTGCAGTAATCTTGTCTCGAGGCAATAAAAGCATGGATGACTGTGACCAGATCTGAGTCCGAGAGATATGGCCTAAGCCGACGCACCAGGTGTAACTGGCGAAATGCTCCCTTCACCACAGCCACCACCTGGGCATCCAGGCGGAGCTGTGGGTCCAGGAGCACCCCCAGACTCCGGACCTGAGAAACCAGGGGAGGGCAGACCCCATCAATGATGGGGGCCACCACTTCCTCAGCCCTCCCCACAACCATTACCTCTGTCTTGTCAGGTTTAAGCCTCAGGCGGCTTGCCCTCATCCAATCCCCCACAGCAGACAAACACCGGGTAAACACTGAGACTGCCAGGCCTCAGTTGGAGGAAAATGAGAGATATAGCTGGGTGTCATCAGCATATTGATGACATCTCACTCCATACTCCCTAACAACCTCTCCCAGAGGCTCCATATACACATTGAACAAGAGAGGGAATAAGATGGAACCCTGCGGTACTCCACATGTGAAGCCCTGGGGGGAAGATGAAAACTCCCCCAGCACCACATGCTGGGTTCTCCCGGCCAGGAAAGAGCAGAACCATTCAAGAACAGTCCCACCAAATCCTGCCTGGTCCCACAGCTGAGTCACCAACAACTCTTGATCAATGGTATCAAATGCAGCCGAGAGATCTAATAGGATCAGCAGGGTCGAACGACCCCAGTCCACCTCACGGGAGAGGTCGTCAGCCAAGGCTACAAGTGCCGTCTCCATGCCATAACCCGGATGAAAGTCCGACTGTGAGGGATCAAGAAAGTTAACCCGGTCCAAATGCCCCTGAAGCTGCTGAGCCACCACCCGTTCAATAACCTTACCTAAAAAGGGAAGGTTAGAGACTGGCCGATAACTGGCAAGGGCGTCAATGTCCAAAGATGGTTTCTTGAGCAGGGGCCGCACCACCACCTCCTTAAGACAGTCCGGCACCCAGCCCTCCCCAAGGGAGGTGTTGACTATCCCTGCCAGGAACAGCCCCAATGTCTCCCGGCTAGCCTTAACCAGCCAGGACAGGCATGAATCTAGTTCACAATGGGTGACTTGAACAGTCCCAAGAGCATCCCCCACATCTGAGGGCAACACCGCCCGAAATCCATCCCATAAAACAGGACAAGAAGGGGTTCTACTGCCTCTGACCAGTTCCCTGCTGAAAAAGTCACATCAAAACTATGATGAATTTGAGTGATTTTTATCTGCAAAATAAGTCCGCAAACAAATCACAGGGAGCATTTGACGGTTCTACGTCCAGGCGGAGGGAGGCCAGACTGACCAGCCCCCTCACCGCCCAGAACAGCTCAGTCGGGCAGGACTTAGTAGACGCAATGAGGGCAACAAAGAAAACCTTCTTTGCGGTCCGCACTGCAACGGCATAGGTACATAACCAGACTCTATGCTGCAGCTGGTCAACTTCAGTACGCAAATGACACCACCATCACTCTAACCACTGCCCTTCCCGCTTCATCCGCCGCAGCTCCCTGGTATATCATGGGGAGCTGCGTTGTCAGCAATTCTGGAACAGACGCCTGGGAGCCACACAGTCGTTGGCCTCCGTTAGCACGGTATTCCACCTGGAAACGAGGTCATCGAGCGAGCGGCCATCAAGGTCAGAGGAAACATCCCCTAGAGCTATCTGGAACCTTTCAGGTTCCATAAATCTTCAGGGGCGAACGAACCTAACTAGTTCCACACCCTCCCGGGGGTCGACATGTGCCAGGATATCTGCCCAGAGGAGATAATGATCCATCCACGACCAGGGCACTGTTGATACCTCCCCCACCAATGGATTCCCCCACCTCAAGGCCTGTGCAAAATATCATGTCCAGGGTATGTCCTCCAACATGTGTGGGGCCCACTACTCTCTGAGACAGGCCCATGGTTGCCATGAGGGCCATGAACTCATGCTCCGCCCGTCCAAGACTGGCGTTGTCATGGATATTGAAGTCCCCCAGAACTATCGTCTTGGGGGACCACAAGATCACCTCCAACACCAGCTCGGTCACTGCATGCAGGGAGGCTGCAGTACAGGTGGGTGCACAGTATATCAGCAGTATCCCCACTCTGTCTCCAGCCAAATCCAACCCCTGATGGAGACCCTCTATACCCATGATAGATCACACAGGGAATCTCTTCACAGACCAGGTATCCTTAAAAATAATGGCTACACCGCCCCCCTGTCCCTCCAGTTGTGGCTGGAGCAAGGGCAGTGTGCTATTCAATGAGTAAGGGCAATGTGCTATTTCTCAAATCAAACAGAGCAGCCATCAAGGTCAATCGATAAATTCTTCAGAGAGTTCCAGCATCCTATTGGCTCCATTAGTCTCCAGGGGTAGACCAGTCCAACTAGCCCACCATCCTAATGGGAGTATAGGAGGATAGGAATGTGGGTCTTTAGAAGATAATGATCTGACCATGAAAATGACATTTTTTACAACAACCTTTTAATCAGACCCCGTTTCTAGGCCCGTGTAGTATATTAGATTCAATGTGTGCCCAGTTTCTTGTGTCGGACCAGTTACCATCTTGGATAGACATACGGTTGTCATGGAGGCCATGAAGGCCTCTATAGCCCTAAAGAGCTGGCCTTGGCATGCATGTTGAAGTCACCCAAGACAGTAAGTTTGGGTGTCATCAACACCACCTCCAATACCACCTAAGCTAACATGGTCATGAATTCTAACGTGCAGCTAGGTGGTCAGTACAGCAACAGAATTCCCATTCTATGCAAGGACTAAAAAATTAGGTGAAAATAATCCATGTTGGACAAGTTAGGCACTGGGTCGATACCTTTCCAGGCCGTATTTTCTTTACAGGTCACTGCCACTCCATCTGCCACTACCTTCAATCCTAAACTGACACTGCAGTGAGTATCCCACTGGTTCCATCTGGACAGACACTGGCCCAGATGCCTCACACTTGCAAAAGTTCAAACTTTGTTACAAATGTTCATTTCATTTCTAAAATCTCGTCTATAGGGAAGACAGGGGTGAGATCATATACAGCAAAAATGACAGCCATTTCTCAGGTGAAATGTTAAAATCGAATTCTAACTTATCTTGGTTACTAAAGCTGGATTTTGCTAGAGTAAGTAGGATTGTTTACACTTGGTGGTTTGGGCAAGGCCTAACATAAGTAATTGCGTTCTTCAATTGTAACTGATGCAGTACTCTTCATTTTGTACACTGTTATACTGTTACACTGATATACTTGCTGTATATCAATGAAGGGTCCCAGATGGTTTGCTAAGTACTTTATGGGATCATTCTGGATGAAAAATACTACATAGTGCCAGGTACATTGCTGGAACTATATAAATAATGTGTCTGTCCACTTTAATTAATTAGCCACGTTCATAGTGCTGCTGAATGTCTGCAATTCTCCTTAAATTACAACTGGTGTGACAAGTGCTTAGCACCTCTCTGGATCTAACCAGTGATCTGTCTCTGAACCAGAAGGGATTAGAGTTTCTAATGCTTACCATGCTTTGTACAGTGAGTATCTGTCTACACTTGTTCAAAGATCAATCCACTACAAAAGAATTAACAGAAGTCTTCAAGCAGATGGCAACCTGGATGTTTAGAATACGACTATCCTTCTCAGCTGTTTTTGCATTCAGGACTTGCATGTTAGCAGTGCTCTCTGAAAGCCTAGTTACTGTTCCAAGAACAAGATAACTAAATGGTGTTTACCTTTGTGCAGATCAATATACTGTCTTGTTTGTATGTATTAAGTCAGACACATCTACTATTGCAAAAATGGCCTTTGTTACTACACTTACAATCCTTGTGAAAAATAACATTTGTGGAAACAAATTAGCAAACAGCATTAATAAAAAAAAATTGCCTGAGGAAGGGCCCTGCATGACTTGAAAACTTGCACATTCTCACCAACAAAAGTTGATCCAGTTAAAGAGACTATTTGAACTACTTTGTCTACACCTGAATAAACATTGCAGTTTCTAGCTTGTCTGTGCTAACTAAAATCCAAGGCTAGTTTTCTTTTGTTGGAGACCTCAGCTAATATTTTCTATCACAAGGTAGTCCTTGTATAACATAACATAGTTCTTTTCAATTTATAAAGAGAAAAAAAAGGCTTCACTTTCCGTGGGACTTGAAAAAACACTAGATGGGTGTAAATATGTGGTGTATTTGGACTTGCATTAATAGTACTATCACGGGGTCAAACTCTATCAGCTGTACTGCTCAAGTAGGGAGCTACAACAGTTTGTAAATTAAAATTACTATTTATGGGGCATAAGTGTAGCTGAGCCAGTGTGGTGTAGTGGATAAGGTGCTGGGTTCAAATCCTGTCCTAGTCATGAACACATTGGGTGACCTTGGGCTAGTCACAATCTTTCAGCCTCAGTTCCCTATCTGTAAAAAATGGGTGTGTGTGTCTGTCTCTCCATGCATTCTCCCTCACCCTTGTCCATCTTAGATTGTAAGCCCACTGGGCAAGGACCTCTCTCCAAAATCTGACTGTAAAGTGCTGTGTAGGTGTTCTTATCATCTATAGAAATTATAAGTGGCTCCAATGCAGCCCTGCAACCAGTATTTCTCATGTGTCCTCTACAATTTGCATATCTGGCCATAGATCATTGCCAGTCCATCCCCCACTACCTTCAGTCCTAAAATGATGCTGCATTGAGTACCCGACTGTGTATCAGGAGTACAGCAGACACTGGCCCAGATGCCTCACGTTTACAAAAGTTCAAACTTTGTTACAAATATTCATTTCATTTCTAAAATCCCATCTATAGGGAAGAAAGGAGTTAGATCATATACAGCAAAAATGACAGCCATTTTTCAGGTGAAATGTTAAAACTGAGTCCTAACGTATCTCATATTGAATAGTTTCTAGCTGAACCACACTTCTGCTTTTGGAAAAGCCATAGATCTGGTGTGTGTGCAGTACATAGGTTCTAAAGGAATTGAATGCTAGATAGCATAATATGAAAGGATCTTAAATTTTACATATTTCCCAAATTTATAATCAACATTTACTTTAAAAATAGCTTGTGCATATAACTTCTAAAATTAAACTTCCTAGTACTCAAAAATATTCTTATTTAATTGTTTCAGTTTCTCTTTCTTTAAAAACCAAGCTTAACAGCACTGGCCAATGCCTCTACACTTCCTTGGTATAGCAGGAGACGTGCAAAAATACTCTCTAATGATTAAATATCACTAAGTGGTATGGACTTTCTCATTTACACCTACTTTAAAGCCATCTCCAGATTAATGTTTACATATTTAATGTAAAAGCACTATTTTGAGGATATATTTATTATACACATTTTTTAAAATGTAAAAGCTGCGAGGGTGAAAGTCTACAAAACTGAAAGTAACCATTTAAAAATAATATGCCGATACGGCTTAACGTACACAGGCTTCTTTGTAAGTGAAAAGACCTTCTTATGTCTCTCTCTAATGATTAGCCGCAGCAAGTTGTGCTTTAACAAATTCAGAGTGAATTATCTTGGGGAAAGTTCCGCCTTCCCTCCATTGGCCGTTTTATAATTAAAAGTGATCAACCAAATTTCATTCTGTTTAGATCAACCAAAAAAGGCTTCAATGTATCACCATTTTTGTATGAATGGCAGTGTATCTGGGGGTGTACTCTGAAGAGTACACCAAGAAACAGTGAGTTGACATAAAATCTGAGCAAGAAGCAGTTTCTAGCAATTGTCATGACAGTGTCTGCCTCCACACTCTGAGAAATAGAAATGAGCAGTTATCACAGTGGCTTATAACCTTTCTTAGGTACTCACCCCTCTCTAGATCTAGACACAAACAAAACATTTGTGTAGATTGTGAAGTAATCTTTTCTGATAGTCTGCTCATTCTATAATTTCAAATTCTTGTGTTTGCAGATACAATTATAATTGAGACACTCCCTACAAATCCCAATGAAGTAGATAGAGATGAAAGATGCCTTTAGCCAGGAAACACTAAAATACTAGTATCCTTTCTAGAAAACAAAATATGGGAAAACCAAGCTGGTGTATATTACCTGAGCAATTCCAGAGATCGCCACCCAGAAAAGTTCTCCTTGATTATGGGGAATTTGCTACGTGTCACTCTGAGTATTCTCTAATCATCATATCAAACTCCAAAGGTTCAACAGTCTCAGGTTGGTTTACAGTCCCTGTAGGTTAAACTTTAACTTGCTCTATCTCTGTGCTCCATGCAGCCCTTTGACCAGATAACTGGGTCTCTGCAGCACAGTGTCTACGTAAACTATATTTATTTACATAATTCACAGGACAGAAGTTAGAATTTCACTTGAATAAATTTATATCAACTAGTACAAATAATATCATTTTGTGAAACTGGTGACTTAAATGACTCAGAAAAGCATTTAAAAATAAAACAAAACAAAACATTTCTCTACCTGAAATAAAATAAATATTTTTCCAATCTGTTACCAGAATAGGACCCTGTAATCTTTCATGAGAGAATTTGAGAGTTCTCCATTTGTATGGTACCTGCCCTATCTTTCGTGTATAGAACATAAAGTAATCAGTTTGATAGGTGGTTAAAAGTTGAGACCTTGTTTCATAAACTGAAGTGGCTTTAAAAAAAGCACACACATGGTCTTCACCTTGTTTGTTATGCCTTTTAATCCCACCTTTAAAGTGTCATAAGCAGAATGATAGAAAGCTGCATAAAAATGGAATATTACACAAAAGCATCTTATCCATTTATTTCACAGATCAGAGGATAAAAATACACCTCCCACCCCCAAATGGAATCTAAATATAATGTCTATGGAGATCTCAGTAATGGTCGGTGTCAGTTTCAGCTTGCATGAAGAAAACAATTTCATAAATAGGATCAGAGAGAATGAAAGGAACCAGAATGTGGAATATATGCAGCAACTTTACAATACAGGAGAAAATCTTTCCTAGCAGTGATCCAAGTGACTCATAATAAAAGTGAGGATAGAATTAAAACAGAAAATCTGAAACATAGGGTGAAAACAGACACAACGTGGACTATGGACCACCAGGTCTGGTGACTCACTGCCACTGTTAGGCAGGCGGGGGTGAGGAAAAGGGTCTTATGCTCAGAACCCTTGGGGGGAATAGGTTCCCTGTCTGGCTCCACATGGGAGTAAACGGTCCTCAGGCTCTTGTGGGGGCGTTCTCTCCAATACTGAGATGAACCCAGATCATCACAGGGCGGAGAGCACAGGGTTTCCAAAAAAAGGGGGGGGGAGAGAACATGAGACCAGGAAGGGGGAACAGAGATACAATACTTACACATGCTCTGGGGCTACCACCAGGGGCACCAGGAACAGGAGTGCACATGGAGGAGGCCCCAGGTCCAGGGGTGGGCTGTCATGGAGGGTCTCTAGGGGAAGCCACGCACACCACCCTTTTACACTGCCAAGGGGTGTAAGAGTCTGAAGGGTGTGGCACCCACTTTCACACTTATACTCACAAGCACTCTTGTACCCACCAAGTCACACCCAATCACACCCACACAAACTTAAGTACAACAACCGTCACTCGATGACTCTCAACTAGCAATGTAGGGCCAGCCTCTCACAATGATTACCTGAGGGGAGGTGTTCCACCGGTCCTTTTATGTGCCTTCTCCAGAGGCACCTCAGGTGTTGTTGCTTCTGGCCTTTCCCCCAGGACCTACCCCTGCGCTCCCCACAGTGGGGCAGTTCTCCTGCCCTGCAGCATTGTGGCTCTCAAGCTGTGCGCTGCACCATAGTTGTGCTCCCGGTTGCCCAGCAACCCGGCGAGTGAGCAGCACAGCATCCTCCAAATGTCCCCCCTGTAACTCCAGGCCCCACCCCTCTGGCTATGCACCGCAAGGCTGTTGGCCCCTAGGTTGCCTAGCAACCAGGGCAACGTGGGGCCGGGCCGCACTCACTCATCTGGCTGGGATCACCCGCCGCTGGGCCAGGGACCTGACAGCCACCAGATGTGGGCCTGCTGCCCCAGTCCTGGTAGGCGGCTGACCTGCATGTGGTCCCATGGAAGATCCTGGGCCCAAAGTCCAGGCCAACGGAAGTGTCTGTTCCTGCCACCATCCCTAGCCAAGGATTGAGGACCACCATGGCTTCCCGTAATTGGCTGCCATGGCTGCCTATCATATCGGGGGGGAGGGCTGCACCTGTGCATTCGCTTCCTCAAGCTGGGGGTGGGGCTGGGGAGGGTTCGTTGGCTGGCTTGGTCAGGCGCATGTCTGTTCAGTGCCCCAACCTGACCCAGTCAGGGGTGCCCCCCTTCCATGAGCTGTGTAGTCAGCTTGCCAGCTGTGCATCTGTTTTCACCCTGGCACAACAGTTTTCAGTTTGTACCCTCTTGCTAGGGAAACTTTTACAGAGTTCTGTCACTGTACTTTAGTTCAAAATGCAACCTCTTCCCTGGGCCTTTCCTGAAAATATAGATCCAAATTGTATGCCCAGTAAGGACCCATCCAATCCCATTAAATAAGGTCAATATTTGACATCAGTGGGATTGTGTATGTGTAAACAAGACCAAGACTTTGCCTAGAATATCCACTCAGTTCTTGAATGACACTTTCAAGCAAATTTGTGTTGGGATTTCAAACCAGCTGTCCGGAAATAAAGCCTTGGACATTAATACTACCAGCCTCTACCAACAGTGTTTAGGGGGAAATAGTCACTGTTGCTCTTCCCAAGGTGAACAGTGTATCAGTGTAATATTTCAGTGGTGAAAAAGGAATCCCAACTTCATTAAAATGCTCCAGTGTAGATGCAAACTCAGTGGCCCAATGCTGGGTGGTTCACAGCTAGTCCTATGGGCAATGAAATCTTTCTAATGGAAAATGTGTTTGGAAACCACGGCAGCTGAGCTACACCTTACCCATGCAACTATGCAACTCTGGCACAGCACAGTCATATGGAAAAAAGTGGGATTTTTGGGGTGAACAAATGCTGGGTAAGTATGCAATAAATAAAATTACCTAGACAAAAAACCTTCGGTTTAAGAAGCTTGTTAAGGCAGCATTACAAATTATACTCAAACGTTAACATGACAGTAAATTGTATGTTAAGGCAACTTTATTAAATATCAGACCAATCTATACATTTTTTTTTTCTTATTCATTAATAAAAAAAATTTATGACAACTGAAATTAAGCTGCATATGTGTGGTATGGTGACTGAACAATACTTAAACGTGATGAGGAATGTATACAGTTTAATTTCAGTTAAGCCATAATTTTTTTAATTAATGATGAATAAGAAAAGAAAAATATATAGATTGGTCTGATATTTAATAAAGTTGCCTTAACATGCAATTTACTGTTATGTTAATGTTTGAGTATAATTTGTAATGCTGCCTTCACAAGCTTCTTAAACTGAAGGTTTTTTATCTAGGTAATTTGCTCTTCTTTTGACACTTAATAGTTTTGTTAATGCACACCCTCCACATGGATCAACCTGTTTTTTCGCAGGTTTCTCTGTGCAGGGGTGATGGGTGGAGGTGCATTTTACACAGGAATGCACAAGCACCTGCTTTCATACAAGACGCATGCACACATGTCGCTGCATGGGTGCATCTCGTGTAAAAGAGGTCACACACTCATTCACTCATGTGATTTCACCTCTTTCTCACACACACACTCATTCTAACTGATCACACACACAGTCATTCAGACACACTACACACACATGCTTTCACCTCACACACTCATTCAAATTGATCCAGTCACACACGCTAGACCAGGGGTGTAGCTAGGGTGCAATGGGCTCCTGGCCAAGAAGTCAAGATGGTCCCCCCTCTTTGTGTCCCACCAGCAGGCCTAGGGGTGCCACCCACTTCGGTGGACCTGGGGGCGCTGCTATTAAACACCCAAAATACTGCCAGCCTATTAAGCGCATTATGCCATGAAAAGAGACATATATATAACCAGTTAAGTTGTGCCCCCCCATAATCAATTCATGCTTCCCCCACTCCATAGCCATTTCATTTGCGCCCCTGCCCCCATATAATCAATTTAGTCTGCCCCCCACCCATAACCATTTAATTTGTGCCCCCGGGGCAGCATGAATTGATTATATGGGGGGGCGCAAATGAACTTGTTATGTGGTGGGTGTTTAAAGACAGTATTCCTGTTAGCAATAACTTCATTAAGAAGAGTTAGTGAAATAGCAGCCATAATAACCTCAGAACCATATTTTCAGATTTTCCAAGATAGAATAGATGTTGCTTTACATCCTAAATTCCAACCTAAGATAGTATAAGTAAGACAGTTGTGAGAATGTGGCCCTTTTTACATGGGCCTCTCCCACCTATGAACACACAGATTTCGTCCCCACGCACAGAGTATCCAGGGAAAACGGTGGTTGCTCCGTGGGTGCGGATGAGTGGGTGGTAAGTGGGGATGCATGTGCGGCCATGTGCATGCCCCACCCATGCACCGGCACGCCCACAGATCCACCACCTGGCAGAGCCGTGTTAAAACAGCTTATTGGGAGCCACTCGAAGAAGAACAGAAAGTTGCTACCTTGTAAACAAGGTTCTTCGAGATGGATTTGAACATTCTCATAACACCCACCCTTCAGTCCTGCATTGAATTTTCTTATATTCCTAGAAAGGGTTGGAAGGAACTGTCATTCTGAGGGGGAGAGTGATTTTTATACTAGAGGAGCTCGAAACCATCATATGGTCTATTATTTGAGTAGGGTGAGCATGCACAACCCAGTTGTGAGAATGTTAGGAACCATCTCGAAGAACCTTCTTTACAAGGCAACAACCTTCTGATCACTCACATAGGGAACACTACTAGCGGGCAGAGGCAGGTGAGGGATGGGACCCCCCCCCCCACACACACACCTTCAGTCCCACTCTGCCCCTGGACTCCCCTTCATTGTTTGTAATCACAGAACACATGTGTTGCTGAAGGAAAGCTAGAATGGTCGCCAACTGGAAGTTTTTGCCCTACTGACTCCCATTGAACAGCATAGGCAATGTTCAATGAGAATTTGCTACTGCCTTAACTATAGGGCCACGACTGTGGCCCTATAATGTTGAGGAAGTCTGTGTTGGTGTGACTGTGAAGTTGTACGTGTTGCTATCCACTCATTTCTCCTCAGAGTGAACATTTTATAAATAAACATTCTTCTCCACAACAGCAGTCCACTCACCTCAGAAGGAAGCCGACCACGGAAAGCCTTTCTAATCTTCCTGCCACTCAGGGAACAGTTAGCAATAACTGAGACCTAGTGACTGAATTTGTAACAAATACAGGGTAGAAGAGGTATTTTGGGGTGGGGATGGGGAACTACCTCAAAATAATTCTAATAAAAACCAGGTGAAGATTCTTGCAGCACTTTCCCTTAGCAGCTGTGCTGGAAAAGCAGTGTATAGGTTGAAAATATTTCTTTTGTGGAGTTTCTGATTAAAAGTACAATATTTTCAAAGAATATGGCTTCACTGTTTAGGATGAGGTGAAATCATGAGGCTGTCTTGAGTGTTTTTAAACTAAGAGGAAACACTTAAAATATCTTTTGCTTTTTTCAGTAAAGGTGCTTCGGCCTATATTTTCTTTGCAAACAGAGGGAGACAGTATCTCAAACTTCTCAATAATTGTCCTTCCTTGTACATAAGATGCTTGCTGGCTCCTAAAGCTCAGTGTCTTACCAACAAGTGCCTTCCTGCCCAACTTTGAGCAGCTTCATGTGTGACAACATTCAGCAAACTTTTCCAGGACCTAATGTGTATTAAATTGCATTCAAACGTGCATTCAAAATGTATGAATGTAGTGTGTATGAAGACATAGTGAATGAAGTCTTCATGGCTCTTGGAATTCTTGGCTGAGTCTGCCAGTTAATGCAATGCATGGTGCTGAATTTGTCACATGGGTCTCAGTTCTAGCTCTCCCCATGATCCTCCCTCCCATATATAGGGGCTAGGGAACATCCTATCCATTGTTTGGGACCAACGTTTAAGTCCTACTGATCTCGATTCACATCAATGGCCTGTCTGGAGAAAACTCTGTAATTAATAGTACTGCTCTCAGGCATCCAATCTCTTAAATACTAATGTTGCACCTTTTGAGGATTGCTTTTTGGAAAGGCATATTTCCAGGGCTCAATTTGTGGGAGGCTTGCCAGGGCTCAGCCCCATCAATTAATTTCAAGGGGTGGCTGAGTCCCAGGAAATGTTCTCAGCGGGAGTCTGAAAGACCAGAAATGGATGATAATGGCCATTTCAAGGCTGGAAACGAAAGCCAGAAAAAAACTGGATGATTTATTTGACTTTCATTCATGACTTTCCTGTCCCACCCCCTGTTCTGGTTAATGTATAGATTAAATCACAAGAACTCCTATTTTATATTTAGCTGTACAGAGATACATTAGTCCAATGGTTGGGTTGCTTTTCCCTGCTCTTATAGGTTCTGGGGTGGGAAGGCATGGCTTTGGGTTAGACCCCCAGCGATTCTTTTCTTTTTTTACAAATCAAGCACTGCAGGCTTCTTAAATCAAATTATGACCTTTCTTTAGAACTTGCAAATATAAAGTATTCCATTCTCTGTATGAGCATCTCTTATGAACATAAACTGTCTCTGACATGTCAATAGCAGATCCTGAACCCATAAATCTTTAAATTTAAAGCAGAAATAGCTTTTCCTTCTGATCTACCAGTAACTAGGAGAGTGGGAGAGGTTCAGACTTTACCAAAGTATTACACCTTTCTTCCTGGCTTTGGAAGCAGAGTACGATCTAGAGACATCAGAATTAGGGATGGGCGAACGCGGTTCGGAAGTTCGGAGTTCGGCCCAAACTTAGCCTGTTCAGATGACCGAATCGAACTTCCGAATTCAACACTCGAACTTCTTAAAAGTTCGGATGAGTTTGGATGAGTTCGGGGTCGGGAAAAATGTGACTTTGCGTGGGAAAAACGTGACTGGAAGGGGGAGGCAGCTGAGGAGAAGACTTCCTGGCACCAGGGGTGGGACACCAGGGGTGGTTTCAGGGCCAAAAATACCGATAACGAAAAATTTTCAGTTTCAGTACCAATAGCACTTTTTTGAATGTTCGGCCAAGAACCAAACTCCACCGAACTGAACAGCCGAACCCGAACTCGGGTTTCGAACTGAATGACCAAACGTCTGAACATCAGAACAGCGTTCTGTTCACCCATCCCTAATCAGAATAAAGCATGAAGATGGGTCAGCAGGATTGAACCAAGGATCATTATATCTGCATGACTGTTCCCATTAACATGAAGGTCCCTTAATATAAATCTGGTGCTCCTAGGTGCAGCTGCAACACAAATCAGAATAACCTTGGAATCCTGAGGATGTCAGCTTTTATTTCTGTTTCCTAGTACAGATTTAAAGAAACTGGGTCATGTGGCTGTCTTTCCCATTTAATATTGTAATGGATAATGCCAAGTCCTTGCAGGCCCCAGCCCAAGGGTGACTGGGGAGAGTCACTGCAGGGTGCAGCCTCATGGTCAGAGATGGGAAGATATCTGGCCCTTTAAGGAACTAAGTGGCTAATTAGCCTATTAGGGACTGGCTGATAGGCTAAGTTGGGAGCTGCAGGAAAGTTGCTAGTTAGCTGATGCCAACAGTCAAGAATATTAAGGCTGAGCAAGAAACATGAGTGGAGCACCACCAGGGAAAGGGCTTAGGCTGCATGGCCTGCCCTGGGAAGGTGGCAGCCCTCGTACCTCAGGGACTGCTTCACCCTCCGCACCCCAGAGCGGCTCTTTCGGTCTGCTGGGGGTGCCTTCTTGGAGGTCCCCCATGTTAAGCGGGGGGCCACAGTGGAGAGGGCATTCTTGGTGGCCAGGAATTCCCTCCCAGAGGAAGCTCATTAACATTCCGGATAATTTGAAAAACCTGGCTGTTCGCCCAGGGCTTTGGGGAGGGGGGTTGTTATCCCCTCCACTCTTATTTATTATATTAATTATTTTTATGTTCCCTAGCCATGTTTTATTGTTGTAATTTTATGAGTATTTTAAAATGTTTTATATATGTATTTTTATTTTTGAGTTTGTTAGCTGCCCCGAGCTGTTTCAGGAGGGGTGGAATATAAATATAAATAAATAAAATAAAATATCACCAGGGCTGGCAGACTAGACAACAGCTGAGTAGCGCAAGTCACCAGGAAGAAAGGTGAAAGAGCACTGCAAGAGCACAAAGGAAGTCAAAGCCTGGTTCTGGAAATGGAGGAGCCTTAATAGGGAACCAAGAAGAGAAGGCTCACCACTGTCACCAGGGAGGCAAGGGCATAATGAAGTTGGAATGGGTCCTGGTGCTGAAGATGGAATACGTCCTCCCCATGTCCTCTTGTAGTGGTTGGGGATGCAGCTACATCTGGGAGAAGCAGCCCCCTAGCTCGTGGGCCCTGGTGCAGTGGTACCAACGGCACCTATTATAGCTAGGCCCTTGTAGGAAGGCCTGAGCAGAGGATATGGGGGAGAAGTCTTACCTCAAGAAAGGAATTTGTCTGAGAGTCAAGTGAGGGGCTCATCGGATAAAATGCTTTGTGGTAGTCTCTGGATCACTTTAAGTTGCTTTTGAGACCATGCTCCTTTTGTTTGGAAAAGAAATAAACACTGCATGTGGTGAACCACAGTGGTGTTGCTGTTGGGGGACAAATCCTGTAAAACCTTAAGGCAGGCAGCCAGTCAGCCTTTTACTACATCTTTTAAGAGTCAGTCTATACAATGTTGTATGAAAAGCTGCTGTAGTAGGACGAGTTGGCACTGCAAGGGTTAACGGTCTCTGCTCCCTGTGCTCCTGGCCAACTAAACCACCCCAGCTGTAATGAATGGAGGGAGATGATGATGGTCACCTGTACCTGGGGAAGGCAGCTAATCAGTGAGGAAAATAAAAAGCCCTAACTCATTGTAGGAGAGGCTGCCAGGGAAAGGGCTAGATGTTGTGCCTTCAGGTTATGGAAGGGCTTTGGAGCGGATCCCTGGAATAGGGAGTAGGGACGAGACAAGCGCAAGTGTTCCTATTCTGAAGGGGGAAACGGACTTTTCAGGAGTGCTTGCGAGTATCTGCTGCTACTTCATGAGTTTTCTGTGATTCTGCCATTTTTTGTCACTTTTGACACTTTCTGGAACTTTTGTCACTTTTGTCACTGTTGGGAATTTTTGTTGCTTTTGTCACTTACTTTCTGAGACTTTTTTGTCACTTTCGGGGACTTTTTTGTCACTTTCGGGGAATTTTACGACAGTTTTACAGCAGTTTTGTGGCAATTTCAAGCACTTGCCCAAGCTTTCATTTCCATGCCCCCTGGGGGTGCATGCAGGACACACACGGGACTTGAGACTGGCCTGTGGCAGCCCTGTTCAACATGCTAAAAATATCAGAAAATGGGAAAAACAGCAGGAAAGCTAGTCAATTTCCTTGTCACGTGAATCTCAGTGAATGCCCTGGTTCTGATGGAAGCAGCACTTGCTGAGATTTTTCATTTCAGGTCTAGTAGGGAATGTAGAATTTGTGTGGAAGATTTGCTTACGTTTGCATTTATGATTTGTCAAAACTGAGTCCATTGCCAGGAAGAGCCTGCATGGGGCAATGTGGTAAATAGGTGAGCATGAAAGTGATGCAGAACAAGCATAAACACTGTTTTATTGAGAACTGAGAGACTGATGCCTGTTTGGGGGCATATACCCAGGGCACAGACCCCTCCCCCCCCCCCCCCCCGTGCATGGAGCAAGCCGAAGTGAGCCTATTGCATTGCTCAGCACTGTAGTATTTGGTTACATAAGAGAGCTCTGTTTCAAGCTTTTCTTGGCAACTAAAATTGGTGTCTTTAGACCCAGGTCTCATTTGGTTTAAAGAAAGAAACTCGTTCCGCTGATGACATTCCTGTGCCCACTAGATTTATTAACACTCCTCCATGATCTTACGCACTCATTCATGACTTCTGGGTCTTGCTGTCTAAAAGAAACCTCTTTCTGTCTAAACAACTTACATTCTGCTAGTTGCAATATGCATATAAATCCATAACTGTGTATACCTAAATTGGTACAAGTAACATAAAGAGCAACCACAGTTTCTAACATCGTCACCAGGTATTTCTAGCCTCAGAAGTTGGACTCCAAGCCTTTCTAGAAGAGCTAGTCTTATCCCAATCTGTCATTACTCCAGACAGTGAAGATGATGCCCACAGGATTGCTATGGAATGTAGGGATGTGCAATTCATTGTAGTTAAATTAGTAACTACAACAAATTTTTCTACATTTGTTTTAGTTACTAATTGAACTAAAATAAATGCATATTCAAATGAAATTCATTAAAAAATATGTTTTCATTTTGCCCCCAGTGGACTCTATATAGGCTGCCTCCTATGAGACTGTGACGCACTCCAGGGAAGGCAGAGGGAAGGGGGAGAGCAATCGGAGACATGATTGGTATCCCTGCTGGCCAAATGGCATTGGGAACACAGGCCACACCGTGACAGACACAGAGAATCCCTGGGATAGGTCTTTCTTCAGTGCTGCCTGCAATTTGTCAGTGCCAATCAGAGGGGATGAGGAGGGCACTGTGGAGCCTATGTAACCCCGTAGGATCACCTGTCAGTGCCTGCTGCTCCTCTGCCCACCTGCAAGTCTCTCACACACACTTTTATTGAGCACCAATAATGAGAAGGGAAAGGGAACGTGTAAAAATACCTGCAGCAGAGACCAAGCAAGCAGTTCGGCTGACATGCAAATGCCCATGGGGATGCTCTAGGCTTCAGGCCCACCAGCCTCTATGGCAGTGGTTTTCAACCTGTGGACTGTGGACTGCTGCCGATGCCTGCTGCTCGTATGCCCACCTGCTGCATGTCAGTCTCTCTCTGATATTCTGTAACCCTGGGGCACACTCTGGAAGATTGGGGATGGGAAAGTGTCAGAGATAAAAAGTAAAACTGCTATTTAAACCAATGCAAGACCTGCAAAGTGATGCCCATTGAAGATAATGGAAAACAAATTTAATTACTAAAACAAAGTTAAATTAGAAACAAAAACCCCACATAACTAAGTTTTTGAAATGAAAATAAACCCAAAACAAAGCTGGTCCCTTCTGCGAACCCCTAATGGAATTAAAGTTTGTAGCAGCGGGAAGCACATCTAGCCTCAGCATGGTCTGGAACTATTGGCAGATGACAAAAAGGAAGGAACTGATCAACAATTTCCAGATGAGAACGGTTCTTATGTACTTTCACACATAGTTCAAAATGCTTCAGTGTTGTTGCTCACATCTCATATATAAGTGAACTAGGGAAATGGTATATCCAAAAAGTTCCAAAATCCAGCTTTCCATTTCCACAGAGGCCTAACTGTCTTCTTCCTGGAATAGGCAAAACATATGAATGAAGAGTTCTCCAAGTGAATCTGTAATAATTAGAATGATAACAAATGTGGGGAGCATGAAATCAAGCAGGAAAAGAAAGCATGTTGGATTAAAGCAAGGCTGGGAACCTTTTCTCTTGCATAGGCCACTTTGAAATTAGTACACATTTTGCAGGCTGGGTAGGAGCTGGGGGTGATGGTACTTAAGAGATTTGGTGGTGTTGTTTTTTAAAGGAGAAGTAATAAGTGGATTAGTAGCCCAGCTGAACAGCTGATGGGGGGGCTTGAAAGAGTGTGCTTACCCTGCCCCTGCTGAACAGCTGATGTTGGAGAGCCTCCAGGCCCTTCAGTCAGCTGTTCAGCATGGCTGGGTGAGTGCATTCCTCCAGGCTCCTCCAATCAGCTGTTTGGTGCACTCACCTGGCCGCCAAGCAGCTGATGGGGGGTGATCCTGGGGCCACCCATCAGCTGTTTGGTGTGCACAACCGACTGCCAAATAACTGATAGTGGGCACTCCTGAGGGAAGCAGCACCCAAACTTTCAAAGTGACAGGGAGATGGCCCTGTGGCAGCGGCCCGGACTGGCCCCCTGTCACTTTGAATGGCCAGATGGCACTCCCCTCGGGAACCCCCCCCCAATCAGCTGTTCGGCGGGCCAGTGAGCACACCAAACAGCAAATAGAAGGCCCCAAGAGTGCTCCCCATCAGCTGTTTAATGGGCTGGTAACTGCCCCAAACTGCTGATGGGGGCCCCCAGGAGTGCGTCCCATCAGATGTTGGGTGGCAGCTCTTCCTAGGACTTAATTCTGCTACGCCGCATTGGCCCAAGGGTCCTGTCCTTTGTGGACAGTTCCTTGGACCACCCCAGACATAGAGGGACCTGTGCCAGCAGGCCCCATGCCAGGGGTGGAGGGCTGCTCATGTGAACAGCCCTCCCCATCAACCCAAGGAGTGGTGGCTGCAGTGGTTCATCCTGAGGGCAGGCCGGTGATGTGCCTTGCCACCATCACATCTGTTTTCATCCTATGTCATGAACCCATCCCCTATCCTTGAGTGTCTGTCCTCTTCTCCACTCTATGTTGTAAGCAACCACTCTATGTTGTTCTATGGGGCAACTGTTCTATGCTGTATGCCAGTTTGGTCACTAGGGTAACTATGGTAGCATTACTGATTTTAAACTGATTTAGAATTCTAAACTCCCAACATGCTTGCACACAATAATACCAGATACAGTACAATAGGTATCTAACTTTAAGAAATAAATGCCAGGGTAAGGCCCTCGCTTTTATTTCTTAAAGTTAGATACCTGTAGTACTGTATCTGGTATTATTGTGTGCAAGCATATTGGGAGTTTAGAATTCTAAATCAGTTTAGAATCAGTAATGTTACCATAGTTATCCCAGTGACCAAAATATACCCATTTACACAAAAAATATAAAATTTTAAAAATCAAACTCAAGGATCCAATCCTGCCAAACTTACTGTTGTAAATATTTTCATTTACTTCAATGAAACAATTCAGTGGGAATATGTATTATGGTCAACAATACATATTTTACTGGTTTGGACCCCAGAGTTCTGGGTTCAGAACCCATTGATCTTGCTCCTGGATCTGATGATCTAGGATTTTCTTTTCAGGAATTCCACAACTTATGATCAGATTTTGCTGATACTTCAGAAATGGAAAAGCATCATATTGCTTTTTGTTTAGTTTAAGAACTGGCAATTTATGCAGGAAGGTTAGATAACAGAGGGGATGAGGAAGAGCAGAATCCACAGTATTTTATCATAGTAGAAGAATATATTTTGTTCTCTTATTAACGTGATTAAAAAACCTCTCATTTTACCATTTGTTGCCTGCCTACAATACATCATAGTGAATTCAGTCAGAAAGCAAGATGACTTTCTAAATAATCTCAGGATTAATGATGCTGTCCTGAGATTGTGCAGAATGATATTGACAGAACAGTGATGAAAGAAGATAACTAGAGTCCATCTGGGAGTTTGCAGCTCTATTCATCTTCATGTGTCTTAATTTCATTAACAAGGCTGTACAAAACCCAAGAGAAGTTGGCATGAAAGAGAATCATCCCCCTCCTTGTCTTTTAGATTATAAGCCACAGGCAGGGACAGCGTCTATTTCTATGTTCTGTACAGCACCAGGTCACACTACTGGTGTTATATAAATGTTTATAATAATAATAATAATAATAATAATAATAATCGTATTTGCTGCTGAAAATCATTGTGCAATCTCAATTAACTTGTTAGCCTAGGGTTTGCACTATTAATGCTTCTGTCATAGACACTCACTAACAAATTAGACAATTTCAAAGTGCAAAAATAAAAAGGAAAAGAAAGACCTGTTTTTTGTTACTAGAGGAAAAATCAAAAATTAGGAAAAACCAAATTTTCAATAAATTTGATACGGTCACACTTTGTGAACAAATATTCAATTACATTTGAAAACTTCATTGAAGTTCAGAATCTTTTATAATCAGTGTAAATTTGAGTCACAATCCTCTAACTACTTTTTCCAGAATAGCCCCACTAATGTCAATGGAACTGCTCTGTTGTAAGTGGCTTAAGAATTGTGGCAGTTATTTATGAAATTACCCACAACAAACAAACTAGACAGCATACCTCTTTAAGGACCATTGCTCTATACCTTTGAACAATCAGAAATTGCTCTTCTGTAAAGAAGAATGTTTTCTTGGGCATTCACAAATGAAAACCACTGAACAGACCCAGATGTGAAGCTTTGTTTAAATTTTAGAAAGGGGTGAAAACTTGCATTTAGATGTTAGGCAAATTTGGTTCATCAACTTCCCAAGACTAGATTATCAGAGTCCCAGTTTTCACATTTTAGGAATAGGAGAAATATAATAAAAATGAAATATGAGTGTTTGAATTTTTCTTCTTAAAACTTTGTGCAGATTTCAATCAAAATCCTAGAGCCACTCTATAGTTACGGCATGTTGCACGCTCCATTATAAAGCCCGAACATTCTATTCATTATAAAATTGACATGATTAAAGTTAGGATCATGAAACTTGTTGTGAAGGATCACTGAATTAAGTGGTTCGTGCTCCCTGAATGTTAACCAAATCCGTTGGACAACTGCTGAGATATCACAGTTTGAAAACTGCACTTTGAAGCCTGTTTTTTCAGTCAGTTAGACCATCTCGAACTAGGCAGGGTAAAGGTGTGTTAGTTGGGAATAGGTGTAAGCCTTTTAGAACATTCAAGAAGGCTGGTGGGTTGTGCCTTTGGTTTAAATCCAGTTAGTAGTTTTTAAGTTATGACACCTTGAAAATTCAATGTTAGCCTATAGAGGTCATCCTAAGTGTGGAGTGCTTGAGAATATTCTATGTGTAATGCAGAGACTGTTTAAAAGCAAACAGTCTTGAATACTGGGGAACTACACTTCCCAGCAGGTACTGCTTGCTAGAGCCTATCAGAGCTGGGGAAAGAGAGGGAACTGCCCTCTAAACCTGCCCAGAACCACAGAGCACATGGATTTAAGTGACAACCCTTCCCCCTCCAAAAGCGTGGGGTGTCTGGGTTGCGGCTCTAATGGGGTGCCCCATTCAAGGAGCATGGCTGGGGCCAGAGCACTGGAGTTTTCCTGGGATGGTCCTAGGTGCAGGAAGAGGGCAGAGGTTTATCCTAGGGATGGGCGAACAGATTGCGGTTCGGATT
>QEPC01010037.1:38803-65560 GCA_003113815.1 Sphenodon punctatus | reverse complement strand
CATTGAGTTCAATGGGGACACAGCGCCCCATTGAACTCAATGAAATAAATCCGGTACCGGTATACCGGATTTAATCCGGGAATCCGGTTTTTGCAGAACCGGTAACCGGTAAATCCGGTAGCCGGTAATGGGCCCGGGGTCCCACCTCTAAGCCTTACCCCTCCCTGAGCAAATGAGCCATGCAATGCAGGGGTCCGTGAGCCCATAGCCTGCCAGATGTTTGCCACGCCCCATGGGGCGTGGCTGCTCCGCAACACATTCTCAGGAAAATTCCAAGGGCATATTGTGGAGCAATCTTACCCCAAGTGCGGTAAGGCTGTCCAAGGCAAGGCAACCCATGTAGCCAGGCATGCTTGTCCCAAGGTGGCAGAGTAAAAACAAACACAAGAAAGTATTTTTTCACTCAGCGTACAATTAGGTTGTGGCATTTACTGCCAAGGGAGGTGGTCAAGGCCAGCAGTATAGCTGAGTTTAAAGGAGGTTTGGACAAGTTTCTGGAAGATAGGTCCATTAGCAGCTATTAGCCAGATAGGATTGGGGAACAAAACCCTTTACTGTCGGGAACCTGGGGATGACCCAGAGGGAATGGATAGCATGGTGACCTGTTGGGTGCTTCTCCCAGGCCCCCGTGACTGGCCACTGTCGGAGGCAGGATGCTGGGCTCGATGGACTGTTGGTCTGACCCAGTATGGCACTTCTTATGTTCTTATGTTCTTAAGGCTGTGTGGCTGTGAAGGCCGGTACTAGTGCCTGTCATGCACAGCCACATCACAACCAGGGGCCAACTCTCAGTTGGGCCAGGGGAGGCAGTGAGGCAGACCAGGGCCAGGCTGGGTGGCTGCTCCTGTGGGTGACACCTCGGCTCCGAGATGGGCTGAGCTGCCCAGCTTTCCCGCACTTGTGTGCCCAGCTCCCTGCACTGTCCCTGTAGTGTGGCAGAGCCAATTGCCCATCACTGGGCGATTCAGGGATCAGGCCCATGCAGCTCATCTGGCTGCACCCAATGTGGATTATGAATGGATAAAAGGGAAATGCCAGAAAGAAATACAGTTAAATATATATTCCTACATTGGCATTCAAAGAGGCTAGAGACTCGGTTACTTCCTGTAGTGCTGCTGTAATGGAGTGAAATTCATTGGTGTATGAATCACCATACAAGGTTCTGTTTACCTATTTAAAATCTAAGGCAACATCTGGTAGTGATCTGGTCCTTACAAACTGAGAGTATGTCTTCAGTATAGGACAAAGTTGAGCTACTTTAGGGGTGTGCATGTCGTTTTCATTATTACAATAACGAAAACAACTGAGAATAACGACAACGATAACGACAATGTTATTAGTGCTCTGGCAGTTGGGTTTTGGAGGGGAAATGTGAAGAGGAGAAGAGGGAGTCTCTTGGAGCCCTAAACAGGGTTGAACTCTTGAACTGTGCCTGCCTGTGTTGGGAGAGGCGAGCAGCTCAGCAGTATCTGACAGATGTATCAGATGAACAGGGCAAGCAGGCCCCAGCAGTCTCATGGCACTCTGTGATTTCTCAATGCTTGCTACCTCCCACAACCAATCAGGGGGGCCCTGGGGGAGGACAATGCAACCCTTTATGATGCGAGGGCCAGGCTTTTTCTCTCCATTCTGTGAGAGCTCTGCTTGTTGGGTTGCGTTTACAGAACTGTGGTGCTTGCACACAAAAAATCCTCCCTAGCCTCCATTGTATTAACAATACCTTTCCTTCCTCATACCCTACATTTTACCTTCTCCCTTTCCCTGCCCTTCTGCCCCCCTGTACATTATATAGAGATAGGTAGTATAGATTAGATATAGATGTATATTATAAACATATAGATTAGAATAGATAGTTATATAGATAATTGATTAGATAATAGATAGTGTTCCTTTTCCCTTCCCACCTCCCTTAGATTTAGATAACTTTTAGTTGTGTACATACATAGAGAGATTAGATATTATATAGGTATTTAGGCTAGTCTGTTTTATTATATATATTAGGATTATAGGCACTGTGAGATCTTTGTTTGCTCATGGAAATCAATACCAATAATGATACTGATACCAAAAATAAAATCTTTGTTTGAAACAATACCGATACCAATAACGAAAACAATAACGAAAACAACATTGTTGTTAATAACAATAATGAAAACAATTTTTTAAATAACAAAAACAACATAGGGGCCTGGTGCACACCCCTACTTTAGATCCAGTCACTTTGGGTGTCTTCAGACAGACAAGGAGTGACCTAGAACCCCGGAGCAGCCGTGTGGGTCCCCCAAGGGGGAGCTGCACACCCCCAAAGGTTTGGCGGCGTTCACATAAGCATCCCTGCACACTGGTGAACCGGGTGTGCGGGCAGTAAAACACACATTCCCCCTACCACAGGAAAGCCCTGGGTCAAGAACATACAGACAGACAAGTCAAACCCTGCCCCCTCCCCGCCGGCCCTGGCCAGGTCACTCACTATCCAATGCCAGGAGCCATAGTTCTGGAAACTATGGCAATGGGACATGGCAGCAGCCATTAACCCCTTACCAACCACATCCCCGGGAGCCAGGCTGAGCCCCTGCTGAGCCGCACACCCTTGGGGTGGCAGAGTGGGGTGGAAAAATGCCAACACCTGACCAGCCGCGGGCACCCCATGACACCCACACAACTCTGATGTCCAGGAGCAAAAGACAGACTTTATTAAGTGGCCAGAATTAACAGGGGAAGGGAGGATGGAAAGGTGCTTCTGAATGGAAAGGCACCACTGAAAGGCCTGGAGAGCAGGCAATTCAGACTGGGAGCTGGTGGGCGCTGCTGCTCCTATGTGCCCCTGGGGCTTCTGCGGGCACTGGCCTCTGTTCTCCCCCATGTGGGGCCAACTTATGTTTGGATTTTACGTGTGTTCCTTTAAGGACTGGGGTGGGGAGCCAAGATGGCTGTCCTCGCTCTGGAAGCGGCTCTGGCTGTCTGGTTTGCAGGGGCTGTTCAGACAGCAGCTCTGTGTTTGCCCTGGGTGGGGTCAGCTTGCTCTGCGAGGTGTGCTGGATCTTCCAGAGTGCCCAGTGCAGGGCTGCCCTGGAGCAGTCACGACTAACAGGCTGCTCCATGCTGAACATCTGAAAGGTGTTCTTTGGATAGATGGGTAAACCTGGGTGTAACAGGGGCTTGCATGGGCAAATGTGGAGATGGTGTCTGTCTGTTTACACCCTTTATCTCAGCCATTCAATGCTAACCTGAGCTTTGTGAGGCCTTCAACTTGCCCTATTTTCACACCACTGGAGTTTAATGTGATGCCAATTTGCCAAGTTCTAGAAGCACAGCTCATGGTGCGTTGCACTGTCATTTGAAGTTAGGAACTATTAAAACCTGGGCAAACCATTCCCTAACTCTACACAGCACTTAGGTAGACCTAAATGGAAGTGGCTAAAATAACCTACTCTAGGACTGGGAGCATGAGTATAGCTCATATTCTGGGACTGTGGGAGAATTTGCCAGCCAAAACATAGGCACCAAGTAAACTTAACTGCACTGCAGGGGTGGGAAACCTCAGGCCAGGGAGCTAAATGTTGGCCGCAGGTAGCTTTTATTTGACTCCTTTCCTGTTTCAGGATCTAGCCATCAGATCCAGTTTCTACCTCCTCCAAGCACTGAAAGAGAGAGCTCAGGGTAAGGGAGCAATGATGAGGGCATGTGCACAAGAATAGGGGGTAAATCCATAATCTGTCCTATGTTCTGGACTCGCGAATGGTCCAAACACCCTGAGTTTGGGCCGAACCCCGAACTTCCGAACCATGTTCGCACATCCTTAGAAATCAACCATAGTCTAGCTCCAGCTCATGCAAGCCTTCTTTAGTGATGAATTGCTTCCTTCTTCTTTTTGAACATAGCTGTCATGGGAGGGTTATAGAAGGAGTAGAGAGGAAGGCCCATCTCCTGGAGGATTTTTAATATTGAGGTTGGCCTTGAAATAGATTTTGTATTGCATGGGAAGCCATTTCAAGCAGAAGAGCATGAAGGCAATGTGTTGCTAAGGGACAGGTTTCAGAAATAGCCCTTACATTAAAAATGTCCAAGTAATGAGCAGATTAGAGGTTATTTCTGGACAGAAAGGAATTTGGTCTGAAAGTGAATGCTGAGATTACTAGCAATATGATTTGGAAACCAGCACACAGCAATGATAATAGAGACAGATACTATGGTTTCTAGATGGTACTAGAGTGCAGAAATGGCTCACTTTTAATGGCAAAAAGGAATTTAATAAATCATGTCTTTTTTCCCCCTATCAAGATAAGTCCATTTTATTTATATGCTTGTGACATTCTTTACGTATCCGTGCGCTGTTAGAGCCTTGCTAAAAGTTGCTAAGATCTCTAGAGGATTGCAGGTCTCAGCTCTGCGGAAGGTGTACGTGGCTAAGGTCACACCCTCTCTTCTTTTTGGGACGGAGCTTACCTCGTATACTGACTTAGCTCCGTTGGAGAAGGTGCAGAATATATTCCTCCGACATATCCTAAAGGTTGCTCTGGGGGTTCCTGGTGCGGTATTAAGAGTTGAAACAGGCATTTCCTCAATATCGTCATTGGCTAATAAAGCTTTCACAAGGTATTGGTTGAAGGTGATCTCCCAGGGAAAAACAGCCCTTATCCACCAGTGTCTCAGGGAAGAGCTGCTGTACAAGGGTGTGCGGACTTACCCAGGGGATGCCATTTGACACATCTGGTTAGAGAACACGGTTTCTCCTTCCAATATCTTGCTGGTAAATCATTAATAGCAATTAAATCAGAGGTCCTGGCTAGGATTCAGTACATGGCAAATCAGGAGGATATTTCGGTGCTAAGAGGATGGAAAGTGGCACCCTTGCTTGGCTCCGTTAAAACCTGCTTTTGCCTGGAGCCCTATTTGGACATGCTCACAAGCTCAAAACTCAGGAGAGCATACTCGCTGCTTTGGTTTCAGTCAATGCAAACGGCCGTGCTGGACGGAAGGTATAGTTCCATTCCCTATCAGGCCAGACTGTGTTCTTGTCGTATGACTGAGGTCGAATCAGCAGAGCACTTTCTTCTGAGATGTCCCCATTTCAAAGCACTTAGGACAGTGTGGCTTACCCCTCTCTTGCCGAAGGGCAAGACATTTGAATCTAAGGATTGTTATGCCTTTCTTCTCTCCCTCACTCAGAGCGAGGCTATAGTTGCATTGGTTTCTTTTGTCCATTTGGCATCTGCTAAGCACGAACTTTTAAGTCAGTGAACCTGGGTTAATTAGCTTTGATGTATGATAATGGTAAGATGAGATATGATCTGTCCTATTTTTTCTTTTCTTTTAATAGTGCCGTTAAATAAATAAAATATAATAGGGTCGGGAAGAATGAGGTTGGGAGACTACTATCTTGGTTGATGATTTATTTTATAGATAGTAGAGATAATACAAGGCAATGGGTTGCAGTTGCATTTTATGTGTCTACTCATTATATCGTATTTTATTGTTATTTTATGTATGCATTGTTTGTTTTGATGTTGGGCATACAGCAAAAGCTTGCCCGTAATAATAAAAACTGAACTGAACTAGTTACGTATCCATTACAAAAACAGATCTCAAGATTTGCAAACAATACCAAGTGGCAGACAACACTATTGTACGCACTGTAATTTTTTGTATTCCATTTTAGATCAGTGCTGAAAACTATGTGAGTTTTATAGCATTTAGTCTTGCATGATCCATTTGAATCCTAACTAAATACTAGATACTCTACAAGAGCTGTGGCTTTCATCTCTTGCATGCGACAAGTTTGTAAATTAGCTTCTAGCAGATTATGAGGCAGTCAAAGCTTTTTACTCTGAGAAATTTGTTAGACGGTGTAAAGAACTAGGCTGCAATCCATCCAACTGGAGGGAGGTATTATGAGCCACTGATGATCACTCTTTGATCAGTTCTTCAACTAGCTGTGAATCTACCTTATTGTAGTGTATTTGACCTCACACTTTGCAAGCTTGTCAAGGAAGATTTCATGTGAAACTTAAGGTATTTTCAGATGTTATGAGATCACAGTCAACCACAGTGAACCACACTCAATCCCGCGGTGGGGTCAAAGCACCCTGAACATCTGTTTTGCGGGTGCCAGATGTTCACCACAGTCAATTCCCACCAGGGGACAAAAATAACCACGCTTCCGGAGCTCCGTCCCGGACCGTCTCCGAAAGCATGGTCAAAGCGATTCCCACCAGGAAAAAAAAAAAGTAACAACTGAACGGCAACCACCAGCCAGAATCAAGCAACATGATTACCAGCCGGGGACAAAGCACGCAGCGTCGCTGCCAGGCAATGAGCAACAACACAGGCCGGGGAGGGAGATTTAAAGGGCACACAGCAGCAGGGGGACGGGGGACGGGATGGAGCGAGGCAGAAGGGAGAGGAGAGCGTAGGGTGAGAGAGAAAGGCAGGAGGAGGAAGAGGAGGAGGTGGAGGAGGCGCAGGCAGAGGAGGCACAGGCGGAGGAGGTGGTGGTCGTGCTGCACACGGAGGTGGTGGAGGGACAGCAGCAAGATGAGCCGCCCCAGCGCCTTCCGGGTGCTTGGAACATGGCCCGGGATCGACATAATGTCTGTTGTGCTGCCCCGGGCCGTGGTCTGCCGGTCCAATTCCCTGCCGTGGTCCCACTCCCGTCACGTCTGTTTGGGGCCTCTCTCGCCCACGGAGGGTGGTTAGCCGGTTTGCCACCGCTGGGAATCCACTGTGGTGAATTGGGCTCCCGTAACATCTGAAATCACCCTTAGCCAAACACTTCACTGAAATCAAGGTATATTATGTTCATAGCATCCCTCCTTATCCGCTAACTAGTAGCAAAAGAGAAACAAGATTAGTCTGCATGACTTGTTCTGACAAATCCATGCTGGCTGTGAGCAATCACTGCATTATAATCATTATGCTTACAGACTGATTGCTTTATAATCTGTTCTAGTATTGTTCCCAGGTATTAGTCGAGCTGACTGGTCTATAATTTCTCAGATCATCCTCTTCCCTAGTCTTCTGGTCCCTCTCCTGTTTTCCAGTTGTTCTCAAATATAATTGACAGAGGTTCTTTTTTAAAATTATATATTTATTTATTTAAAATTTATATCCTGCCCCTCCTGCCCACAGGGCAGCCCAGGGTGGCAAACAGTATAAGAAACAATAAAACAATTTAAAACCATCAAAAATATACAATACAGGGGAACAAAAACCCTCCCCACCCACTCCTACCCCTTGCCAAAAGCCTGGCGGAACAGTCCGGTCTTACATAAACACCAAAATGACAGCAGAGTGGGAGCTAGCCAAGCATCCTCTGGGAGTGAGTTCCACAGGACAGGGCCAGCCACCAAGAAAGATCTAACATTGGTGGCCACCCACCTCGCCCGGGGAACCTCCAAAAAGGCTCCCACAGACGATCTCAAGGGTCGCACGGGCACATGGGGAGTGAGGTGGTCCCGCAGATAGGTAGGGCCCAGGCTGTGAAGGGCTTTAAAGGCTAAAACCTTGAACCTGGCTCAGTGCTTTATAGACAGCCAGTGCAGAGCCCGGAGCACCGGTGTCATGTGTTCCCTGAGACAGGCTGCGGCATCTGCACCAGCTGCCTCCGGACCAGTTTCTCAGGCAGCCCTACATAGAGCGCGTTGCAGTAATCCAGCCTCAAGGTGATGAAGGCATGGATGACAGTGGCGAGGTCAGAGTCTGAGAGATACGGCTGAAGCCACTAGACAAGATGTAACTGCCGAAATGCACTCCCCACCACAGCCACAACCTGAGATTCCAGGCTGGGCCGTGAATCGAGGAACACACCCAGACTCCGCACTTGAGTGACCATCGGAGGGCAACCCCCCCCCAACAAGAGACGATTCAACCACTCCCAGGCCCCCCAAGCCCTCGCCCACCAACATCACCTCCATCTTGTCAGGATTCAATTGCAGAAGGATCAACCTCATTCAAGCCCCCACAGCTGACAGGCACTGGGAAAATAGGGAGACTGCATTACCTGGGTTGATGGAAAAGGAGAGGTAGAGCTGAGTGTCATCAGCATAGTGATGACACTGCATGCCCTGAAACTCTCTCACGATCTCCCCTAACGACTGCATATAGATGTTAAACAAGAGGGGGGACAGACTGGCACCCTGTGGGACTCCACATGTGAGTTCCCGGGGGGGAAATGTACACTCCCCCAAGACCACCTGGTGAGTTCTCCCGGCCAGGAATGAATGAAACCAGTCCAAGACCATTCCGCCAATCCTTGCACGGTCCTGCAAGCGAGTCCCCAACACCTCATGATCGACAGTGTCGAATGCAGTTGAAAGGTCTAGCAGGATTAGTAAGGTCTGACGACCCTGGTCCAACGCCAGACGGAGATCATCAACCAAGGCCACCAATGCTGTCTCCATACCATACCCAGGCCAAAACCCAGACTGGGAGGGATCAAGGAAACCGATGTGGTCCAGATGTTCCTGGAGCTGCCGTGCCACTGCCCGTTCAATAACCATCCCTAAAAAGGGGAGGTTAGAGACCGGCCGATAACTGGCAGGAGCATCAGTGTCAAGATGGTTTCTTGAGCAAGGGCCTAACCACAGACTCCTTCAGGCAGTCAGGCACCCTGCCCTCCCGAAGGGAGTCACTAATCACCCCAGCCAGCAAAGGCTATAATGTCTCCTGGCTGGCTTTCACCAGTCAGGATGAGCATGGATCTTGCTCACAAGTAGTGGCACAGACAGATCCCAACAAGGACTCCACATCAGAGGTGCCACCATCTGAAACCAATCCCACAAAACAGGACAGGACGGGGCATCCATAGTCCTAAGATGATCCTCTGCAATAACTGCGGTACCGAAATCATGGCGAATGCAAGCCATCTTATCTACAAAGTACTCAATAAACCGGTCACAGCGGTCACTGGATTGTTCCAGGTCCAGGTGGAGGCAGGCAGGACTGACCTAACCTTTCACCACCCGGATAAGCTCTGCTGGACATGACAATGGGTGAAAACAGACATGACGCTAACCACCCTTTAACCACCCTTGGTGGTTATTTATGCATGTTGCAGGGCTTCATAGGGCACCAATACAGACCTGCAACATGCATAAATAACCACCAAGGGTGGTTAAAGGATGGTTAGCGTCATGTCTGTTTTCACCCTTTACAGATGGAATAAGGGCAGCAAAGAACTGCTTCTTTGCTGCCTGCACTGCCACAGCATAGGCCTTTAAACTTGTTTTATGCTGCAATCGTTTATACTGGTCGCGGGTCTGGGGCTACCGACGCTCTAATTGCGAGGTTAGAGAAAGGTTGAGGGAAGAGAGCAAATGGCACAGGGCAGCTTGGTGGATGGGCATCTGGGAGTTCCAAGAAAATGTCAAGTCTTAGGTGACAGCCTTCTTTCTCGTGCTGTATGGTTGGCTCAGTTCACACATTCATATAGCTGCATGCTTTTCTTCCAGGTATTGTAATCTGTCCTGGAAGAGAGAGATTATCGCATTACAAATGCAGCATTAGAACTTCATTACGTTGCTAAGCAATAAATTACAATGCGCTAGCATCTCTTTACATAGTAATATCTTTAAAACAAAAGGATTATTTTTGTTAAAGGCACAAACTTTTTATTTTTTTAAAGGATCTCTTATGTTAAAGCAAAACTGTAAAATGTCAATACTTGCTGTCTGATTAATATATGAAATTTAAGTCTGGTTCATCTTTATAATCAGAGTTCTCAGGAAATTAAAGAAAATTCCTAGACTTACACAAGATGTAAAAGCTGTTTAATAAATAGAATGGAGATGGCCTAACAATTGCTGAAGATCTAATTTAATAATCCTAAAATATGACAGAGTATAAAACAGAAGTCTAATATCACAGACCATTTTGATCAAATACCATACAGAAAGTCTTCTCTAGTATGAATTATTTCAAAAATAACACCTAATTCTGCTCATGGTAGAATGTTTTTTTATGGTAAAATGCATTATTACAACTATCTTCATTCCAGATTAATAATTCAGTTTAAAAGCTGAATACTAAATCATTTTTACAATAATTTGCAACTTTTGTGCACAAAATACCTTGCTAATGAAACTTCAAATTCAAATCCCTGGAGTTAACCAACAGAGAAGATGGTCCACTTTTAGTTATGATTTGTTAGGAAAACCACCAAATATCTACCCTCTGACATCTCTGAATGTGTGAACATTCCAGAGCGTATCGTAGTCAAACTACCACATATTTCTATCTTTAGAATGATTACCCCCTTCCAGCATTCACATGTTACACTAGTAAAGGTGGGACAGATTACTACTGGGAGATTATAGGTGTTTTTTAAATGAGCAAGGCTTGGAGGGGTGGCCCGTAGTCGCTGAGTGGCACAGCTGTGGAGCAGCTACTTGGGTGGAGTGTGTGGGAAGGGATTTTAATGAGCAGCTCTCAGTGTGGCTACTATAGCAGCCATCTTGCACTCCCCCTGCTATGGACCATGGAGAAGGGAGAAACGTGCCGAGTTCGCCTTTGAAATTGACATGTCCTGGGCGCAAGCGCTGAGGAACCACACTCCCCAGTACTCGTAGCCAGTTCCTGTGACTTTCAAAGGCGTGTCCCCCACTCACAGTGCCTATGAGTGAGGGGCTGGTCTGCTGGCATGGGTGACTTCCCCATATCGTATGGGCAGGGGATGCATGGACCCCCATTGCCGCACACTTTTTTTGGTTTGTCCCACACAGTGCACTCTGGATTTCTTGGCAGTGCCCTGTGAGTGGCCATGAGTGGGTGCTGCGGGGCTCACAGGAGTGCACATCCCCCCTGCACCACCTTTAGATGGGCGGTCGGATGAGTGGCTCCTGAGTGGCCATGCGTAGTAGCATCTCATTTAAAAACACCCTATAACAGTACACCATATCCTGGTGAGGGATAGTGAGGTTGCTGATACTCAATGGTAAGTTGTCCCTGGTTTCTTTACAGTAGTAATGTGTGAACAAGTCCTCCAGCTTTTTATCTCCCTCCATGCAGAGGCTTAACATAGTAATAGCTCCTTACTAAAAAAGGACAAAGGGAAAAAAAGATTTTAAATTGTTTAAAAATTCAGGCTTACCCACCTCTGTCATTTTTCTCGTTCTACAAGTTAATGACTCAGTTTTGTCAGATATTCCTTGTTAAGACTAGGTCATCCAATCAGGAAACAGCAACCATGTCATGTGACACTTGACACGGCAAACTATATACATGAAATTTTTTAACTGGTACCCTCTACAAACACTCTAAACCATGCAAATAACGTTCCAAATAATGTTCTCTTTGTAGATTGTTTCTGAGCAGAAGATGGATCAAATCAACAACTTCTTAACAGAAGAGCTAACTCCTTCAGTCAGGAGCCACTTCAAACCGCACCATTTCTCATTCTAAGTGCATGGTACTATTATTCAACCTTGCTTTATTAACAGGGGCGAAGCAAGACTGTGAAAGGCCCAGGCTCAGGCAACAATTATGCTCCCCCCTACCCCCATGGGTAACTTGGAAGTAAAGTAATTTTAAAAAACAAACTATGGTAAACAGAATAGTTAGAATATAGCATTTTTCAAAAATAAATTGTTCAACCATGAAATTAACGAGAAATTAACAGTGGGGGTCGGGGCTTGTGGAGGGACTGAAATGGGACTTGTGAGGGTCACAGACTCGTATGGGGTGCACGGGTTGGGATTGTAGTGGCCCCAAATCAGAGACAGAGGCTTCAGTTTAACAGTCATTATTAGGATAACTAAAAGCCTCAGCACCAGGCCCCAACTGGCTGCAGCCAGTTCTCTCAGGCCCCCTAGCTGTATCTTCTGGTTCTCTTAAAGGGGCCACTCCACCACATCTCCCCCATGTAAATCAGGAACATACATAAAACATAAAAGAACAAAACAACTAACAGAAACCACAACAAAACAACTGTAGAACACTGTAACTTGATGACATTGTATGGGCAACTGCAGAATGGGGTCAGAGGTCACAAGTACTTGACCCACCTTTGGGAATGGTCTTTACCACCACTCTCTTACAGCATGTAGCCTTGCAAACATGCTAGCAAATTAATCAGCCTGGGTCCCTGGAGTCTCTACCTCAGCCGAATCACCACTTTCAGTTGCTGTGTTGTCCTGTTCAGTGATCTCTGTCTCTGAAGCATTCTTAGGTTCACTCAGCTGCCCTTGTTCTTTTCTGATGCTGGACTCATCCTGCTTAGGCTGCTCCCTTTCATCTTGTTCTGGTATCTCACCCCTTGCTTTCAAATGCCTCCTGTTTTGGCAGTATTGGAGTCCTTCAGGATTCACCACTTGATATGATCGAGGTTGTATGCATCTTTTCTCCACAACGACACGCATCGAACCAGCACTCATCTCCATCCTGACCAGGCCTCCATCCTTTAACTCTTTAAGTGGTTTTGCAGTATGGTTGTAGAACCTCTTTTGTATGTTCTGAGGCTTCTGCAGACCTGCCTTTACCTCATAAGGGGGCTTTGGTCTCAGCAAGGCTTCTGTCACTGGGAGTCTCCCTCTAAGTATCCTCCCCATCAGCATCTATGCTGGCGAGTATGGCATGCCAGTCACCGGTGTACTGCAGTATTGCATCAAGGCTAAGTGCGGGTCCATTCCAGAAGCCTCTGCTTTCTTTAGCAGAGCCTTCACAGACTGTATTGCCCTTTCAGCCATTCCATTGGACTGAGGATATCCCGGGCTGCTGAGGCATTGCTCAAAACCCCACTCCTGGGCAAACCTTTGGAACTCAAGGCTCGCAAATGGGACATGGTCACTTACAACTATCGGACGGATGCCATGCCGAGCAAACACACTTTTTAATTTGGCAATCACTGTTCTGACTGTCTTGTCTGGGAGCCTTAATACTTTTGGATACTCTGAGAAGTAGTCAACTGCAAGGAATAATGGGCAAGACCGATATTCAAACAAGTCAATGCCCAGCTTTTCCCATGGCAGGTCAGGTACCTCATGGGCCAGCAGTAGCTCTTTTTGATTACTGCAACTATGCAGTGTATACACAGAACATCTTTCAACAAGCATTTCAATGTCTCTGAACATACTTGGCCAGTACATTATAGCCTTTGCCCTGGACCTGTGAACACCCTGATGAGTTTCATGCAGTCGAGATAATACTGTCTTTCTTTGGGACTCGGGGATCACTACCCATTCCCCTATGAAAAGGATGTCATCCTGACAATGCAGCTGATCCCTTAAGGGCCAGTAAGGTTTTGCTGCAGGAGGAACGTCTCTCAAGCATTTTGGCCATCCCTTCTGTGTAAGGGTTTTCACTTCTTGGAGCTGGGAATCTCTTTTAGTGGTTTCCTTAATGGCAGCTGTTTTATTAGATCCCATAGCCAGAATGGTCAGTGCATGTGTTACTCTCTCCTCATTCAGTGAGTCACAGTCATCTGAGGGGGGGATCTGCAGTAGCTCTGGAGAGTATGTCTGCAAGGTACATATGGTTACCAGGTGTGTATTCCACAGTGAGGTCATACCGTTGGAGTTGTAGAAGCATTCTTTGCAAGCGGGCTGGTGCACTGCCTATTGGCTTCTTAAAGATTGCTTCCAGCGACTTATAATCAGTTTGAACGAAAACCTTTCGGCCAAACAAATATTGGTGAAACTTATGCATGGCATATAACACCGAAAGAAGTTCTTTCTCAATCTGCGCATAATTTTGCTCTGCAATGCTGAGTGCTCTTGAAGCATAAGACACGGGCCTGTCATCTTGCATCAAACATGCTCCTAAGCCATCCCTTGCAGCATCAGCTTGAACTGTTACTGGCTTGGTCACATCAAAATACTGAAGCACAGGTGCCTGGCACAGCTTATGTTTCACTGCATCAAAGGCATTCTGGTGCTCTGGCATCCACTGAAACAAAACATTGTTCTTTAGCAGGTTTCTCAAAGGGGCCATGAGATTTGCTTCATCTGGGATATACTGTGAAAGATATCGTACTGAGCCCAAGAACCTCAGTATATTTTGCTTATGTTGTGGGGGAGCCATGTCTTGAATGGCTCTGACTTTGTCCTCATCAGGCCTGACTCCTTGGGCAGTCACTACATGACCCATATATTTCACAGAAGTTACTTTGAACTGAATCTTCTCTTTGTTGAACTTAACGTTTTTTGCCATGCAGTTTCCATGACTTGACGAAGGATTTGGTCATGCTGCTCTGTGGCTATGATCATATCATTTGCTATTATACTCACTCCAGGCAGGGCCGGTCCCAGGCATGTGCCACATGTGCAGCTGCACATGGCCACGTGGCCAGCTGGGGTCCCACGCTTGGATGGCTGGGTGGCAGGCTGAAGTCAGCTTCTCCCCCAATAAGTTCTTCTGCCTCCCCACCCTGGCTCTGGTCCCCATCCCTCACCTGCCTCTGCCTGCTAGTAGGGCTTCAGCTGCAGCGACACTGGGACACATAGGGCTGGGAGATAAAGCTGTTTCTTTACACACAACTCCTCCCCATGTGAGTGATCAGAAGGTTGTTACCTTGTAAAGAAGGTTCTTCGAGATAGCTCCTAACATTCTCACAACTGTGTTGTGCACACTCATCTTATTCAAATAATAGACCACGTGATGGTTTTGAGCAAAGCACTCCTCCCACCCCCCTTTAGAATGACAGTTCCTTCCAACCCTTTCTTTGAATATAAGGAAAAAATTCCATGCGGGGCTGGAAGGGTGGGTGTTGTGAGAATGTTCGGACCTATCTCAAAGAACCTTGTTTACAAGGTAGCAACCTTCTGTTCTTCTTCGAGTGGCTCCTCACAGTCCATTTCTATATGACTCCGCTAGGTGGGGGGGTCCGTGGGCACTCTGGTGCATGGGCAGGGCATGCACATGGCTGCACACGCATCCCCACTCACCCCCCACTCATCCACACCCACGGAGTAACTGCCGTTTCCCCTGATTGCTCCATGTGTGGGGACGAGTGGGGGGTGAGTGGGGATGCATGTTAAGTGGGCACGCACACACCCCCACTCACCATGGGCACATGCACCGTGTCATTCACACGGGGCTCCCCCACCCATGAACACACAGAAATCTGCATGTTCATGGGTGGGAGAGACCTGTGTAAAAAGGGCCACATTCTTGCAACTGTCTTACTTATATTACCTTAGATAGGAATTTAGGATGTAAAGCAATAGCTATTCTATCTTGGAAAATCTGCAAATATGGTTCTGAGATTATTATGGCTGCTATTTCACTAACTCTTCTTAATGAAGTTATTGCTAACAGGAATACTGTCTTTAAACCCGCACCCCATAACCAGTTCATTTGCNCAGCATACCATCCATCCCCATGACTTGTAGCCTGCTTGGGGTTTGCCTGGGTCATAACACCTGCAAATAAACTGCCCATGTCCAGTTCATGCACCTGACATTTTGATTGTCCCTTCTGGGGCTGCTTGAGCTCTGCTTTGCATGTCCTGGCAAAATGATGCTGGGTCCCACACTTATAACAGGCCTTCCCATATGCTGGGCAACATTGTGGGGCATGCACCTCTTCACAGCATGGGCAAATCCTGTGTTGGCTCCGTTATCTGTGTTGCTTTGGCAGCACCTTGACCACGTCAACATTTCTAGCAGTGGTCTGCTCTTGGACACATTCACATGAAGTTACTGCATTCAATTTGCTCTCCACAGTGCTGTCCTGTTTTGCCATGGCTTGGAGCTGAGCCTTTGTAGCCTCAGCTGCATGACATATATCCACTGCTTTTTCAAGCGTGAGGTCAGCATCTCGCAGGAGCCTCTCCTGAAGTCTTTCCTCTCTTGTGCTAAAAACAATTTTATCTCGGATCAACTCACTCATGGTGGGGCCAAACTCGCAATTCTTTGTTTTTACTTTAAGTTCAGTGATGAACTGCTCCATGCTGTCTCCCAGGGTCTGTTTGTGAGTCCAGAATGTGTACCTCTCAAACACCACAATTCTGCATGGGTTGCAGTAAGTCCTGAATTTTGCAAAGATCTCCCCTATGTCCTTTGGGCCCTCAGCTTCAGGAAAAGTGAAGGTACTGAATACCTCAAGGGCGTCTTCCCCAATACCGTGTAACTAAATAGCCACTTGCCTTTCCTTGGCCTCTTCCTTTGCTCCAGATGCTGTCAGGTACAGGTTGAAGCGTAGTTCCCAGCGTCTCCAGTTCTCTGCCATGTTTCCATGCAGGGCAAGTGGCTCTGGAGGCTTGAAATGATCCATTTGCATGAGCACTCAGTTTCTGTCTTCCTCTTTTCTGGCAAACTAGTGCCTCTGTTGTCTGAGGAGGCACAGGGTCTCTTTTCATACTCTGACACCATGTATGAGTGTCAGAGTATGAAAGAGTATGTCAGAGTATGGCCCCAAATCAGAGACTGTAGACTCCAGAGGCTCCAGTTTAACAGTCTTTATTAAGATAACTAAAAGCCTCAGCACCAGGTCCCAACTGGCTGCAGTCGGTTCTCTCAGTCTCCCTAGCTGTATTTTCTGGTTCTCTTAAAGGGGCCACTCCACTACAGGGATGGCGATCAGGGTTTGCAGTTGGGGGGAGGCACAAGTTGGGATGGGGCTTGTGGGGTTCACGGGCTGGGACAGAGGCATATGGGGAGCACAAGCTGGGTTGGAGTATGTGGGGCTATGGATTCAGGTAGCGATTGGACTCATGGGAGGAGGCAGGGGCTGGGATGGAGATCATGGTTTGCATCGTGATGCATGGGCTAGGATGGAGGCAGGAAAGGGTAAGGGTTATGGGGGATACAGTGGGGGGTCTGGGGCTTGTGGGGGTGCACAGACTGGGATGGAGTTTGGGGTCACAAATCCGTATGAAATGAGGTTGGGGAGATTCACAAAATAGGATAAGAATCAGTGTTTTCGAGGAAGGGGGCACTAGGTGGGATGGAAAGGAGAGATGAGGAGGGGGTGCATGGACTGGGATTGGAAGGGGGAATGAAAAGGAGGATGCATGGGCTGGGATGTCTAGGTCATTCATGGAGGGGGTTAAAGCCATTTTATTTGGGGGTAGCCCCCCGTGTCCATTATTAATGCAATCTCACATTTTAAGATTTGAGATTGAGCTTTGAGTTCTCCCCAAGCCTCACCTCTGCCCATGGATGGGGTAAGGACACTGGGAGCTGGCAGTCTGAATGGGAGGGGTGTGTCTCTGAGCCTCCAATTGCTGTGCTTCCCTCCTTGTGCAGGGGATGAGAGTGTGTGAGGGGGTGGACAGCTTGGGATGGGAAGAGGGGATGAGGAAGGGGGTGCATGGGATGTGATGTCTGGGTTGTTCAGGGGAGGGGAGTTAAAGCCATTTTAGGGGGAAGTTCCCCCGTGCTCCTTATTAATGCAAGGATCCCCATGGATGGGGTAAGGACATTCAAAGCTGGCAGTCTGGAGTGGGAGGGGTGTGACTATGAGCCTCCAACTACTTTCCTTCCCTCCTCCTGCCCTGCTTTTTTCTCCTGGCCTGCAAAGCTCCATCTCCATGGGCCATGGCCCCGAAGCCAATTTCTGCTGAGGGCCCCTCAAAATCATTCATTATTTCATTCATTCATTTATTAGATTTTTATACCGCCCCATCCTGCACAGCAGCTCGGGGCGGTTTACAACAATAAAAACATTTAAAACATTGGGGCCAGGCGAATAACAGGTGGCCTGGTCTCAACTGAGCCTCCTTGAGCTAACGTAGCTACATCACTGCTTAATAATGAAGACTGAGGACAGCTTGCATAAAAATCACAATTTCCCCCTGGGGAGACAGAAATTGCTTAATATACTTCTCTGGAAAGCATTTGGGTCACATGGTGATGAGTGATTTAAATAAAAAATAATGAATAAATTGTTCCAGACAGTCTAAACAATTCAAGTCATTCTTCTTTCCAAACTTGTGTGGTCTAAAGTGAAAAGTAAAGAATGGAAGGTAGCGATTTAAGAGCAGCTTGTTAGTTCATCTAGTCTCCTTTTTGACATATCAGCATCCATGTCTGTGCAGTGTTACAGTGTAACTTTTAACCTTATTTTTAAGAGGCCAGTGAACTTGTTTTTAGCTTTGTGATATTTTTAGAAACATTACATCATTTTGTTGACTAATTTTAGGCAAGAACAAAAATCAAATTCTCAGAAAACTGCCAAGAGAGAAATAACAATCAAGCTGAAATAATAGAATTTTGTGTGAAACTGCCTTTTTATAATAGAAGATGCCACATGAGAGAGTGGTTTTTTTTTCATTCTAAGTAGAGATTTCCGCATAATCGAAGGAGGTCTGAATGCTCACTTCCGCATCAATAATGGGGGTTGGGGAACTCAAAAATGCAGATGACAGAGCAGCCAGATTTAACTTTACAGTGACAGGAATCGCTGTTCTGATAGAAATAGACCTGTTTGAATCGGAGCGTTAAAGCACATCTGAAAGTGGCGCAGATATGGCTGCGTGTGAGCGCAGCCAGGCTTGTAAGTACTTCAGTGGTCCTCTGGGTGGTATTTTAGGCATGATCTGAGACCCAGAGCATCCCATAAATACTCCCATAAGATGGGCAAATCCCTCTAGATCGCCTCCCCCATGCGGAGACCTCCAGCTTACTTCAGGGGGGAGCAGGGCGATTGCTAATCACTAATCACTTGTGCAGAGGAAGAATAATAGTTTTTACCCTTTTTTCTGACGCTTTTGTGACAGATTGGGGGGAAACAAGTGAATTGGAGCCTGCTGCAGTTCTTCAATCTCCTTTCCAGGTCGTACCGCGGGCCTATGACCTAGGAAGTACAGCGGGTGTGTGTGTGTGTGTGTGTGTTACAACCAGTGCTCCCTTTTTTTTTTTTTGGTTATATGATTTTTGTCTTATTTCTTATGATTTTTCTGTACTTGTTTTAGATTGTGCTATGACCTCAGTGCAAACCCGGCAGGCTTTGGCCACAAAAGTCCTGGATTGATTAAGGAGGGATCTCAAACAATGCAGACCCACTTCATCAGAATGATAATTAGCATCATCCTAACTTGAGCAACCCACCCTGTATTGTTGAGTGGGGCAGCATCAGGAAGAACGTGTCCCAATGCACCTAGAGAAGGGTGGTCTAATCCAGTGGAGGCCCCTCCCCCAGGGCATTGGGGCAGATGTTCCCCCAGGGGTCTCTCTATGCTTGCTGGGGAGCCAGAAGCTGCTCCTCAGCTGATCCAGTGGCAGTGATGTCAGTTTCCCTGCTTGTCTGAAGGCTTTGTTTACATTTTAATTCTCCTCCTATAGAGCAATGAGTCATATGTTAACAAAGCCTGAAGGGAAAGAACTCTGCAAAGGGAGGATGGGGAGGGGACAAACCTCCTGCTGCTGCTCCCCCCTCCCTATAGCTTTCCACTAACTGGACAGAGAGCTAAACAGAGACAGGGACTTAGAGGATCTCCCCAAGCCCTCAGGAATCATGCACTGGGCGTTGGCCCAGAAAAGCACTGCTTTCTGGGAGACTGGGGAGGGAGTGGGGAGGTGCCATGTGCTCCTTGTCTGGGTTCCTATAGAGAAACCCAGCCAATCAGCAAGGCCTAGGGGCCGTGTCAGGGCACCTTTTCAAAATGTTCTGGCCACCCCATAGTTCCTTTTTCTCTTCCTAGCCCCTCCTCTACCAGAGTGGGAGGAGGGAGGGAAAGAGATCTCTCTTCATTGCTCCTTCTTCCTTAGGTTCACTGGAGGGGAGGAGAAAGAAAGAAAGAAAGAAAGCTCCTCCCCCCTCTTTTTTTTTACAAGAGGGGAGATGCCTGTGACTTGTTTGGAATCCATGGCCTCCTTGTTTGGAGGGAAGAACAACAGAAGGTGGTTATCAGAGTCTGATTAGAGTGATCAGGAGGTCTCATCCTGTCAGAAACCTGGTAAGTTTTGAAAAAACCAATCCCCTGCCATGATCTCCTGTACATTGTTTGTTTGCTTGTGCTTTCTTTTGTCCTCTTCTCTCCCTCCCCACCCCCATGCATTACAGGCAAGGGTAATTACTAATTTTGTGAGCCCAGTTGGAAGGGCTGTGTTGCCTCGCCTCCTATGCTTTAAAATATTTTCTTGGCCCTTGCTGTTTGAGTTTGTCACCCTGCGTGAGACCCTGTCACCCTAATTGTCTGCTTTCTGTTCATTGGGGGGGGGGGGATGGAAGGGTTTCTAATCTTTGCTGGAAAGTTCACTTCATTTAAAATGGCTCCTTTTTCAGTACCAGTTTCAAGGCTTTTCTGCTGCAAGAAGGCCACCATGCCACATGTTGGTTCACTAATGACTAGTCTTTTCAGGAATGTTTGTTCCCTGTCTGATAAGTTTAGTTTGCAACAGAACTGTATATCATGTTCTGGGGGACAAGTGGAACTTCATACTGCTGCTTTTGTGGTGTGCTAAAGACTTAACATAATATTGTTGGCTGGAGATGGTTTGCTTTGCTTGCTCTGTGCTTGCCTGTGCAATGCTGGGGTTTCCCCTCCTCTCCCTCTGCCTGCAGTAGGATCTGATCGAGCTGGGAGATAAAGATGTTTGTAAACAAACAACTCCTCCCCATGTGAGTGATCAGAAGGTTGTTGCTTTGTAAAGAAGGTTCTTCAAGATGGCTGTAAACAATGACTTGCGACTGGGTTGTGCATGGCTTGCTCACCATATTCAAATAATAGACCATGTGATGGTCTCGAGCTCCTCTAGTATAAAAAGCACTCTCCCTTGCAGAATGGCAGTTCCTTCCAACCCTTTCTAGGGATGGATGGATAGATAGGCTGTCTACATTTTGGGTGTCTTGTGTGTTTGATAGCAGTGCCCCTAGGCCCACTGGAGAGGGGGGGCCATTTGGCCAGGGATCCATTGCACCCTAGCTATGCTTCTGCTAATGGCTAGTCTTTGCATGAATATTCCCTCTCTGGTTGCAGCAGATACCTTACATTGCAAGTTTAGTTTGCAACAGAACTGTGTAGCATGTTCTGCGGGACAAGTTGTACTTCATGCTGCTGTTTTTGTGGTGTGCTAAAGACTTAACATAATATTGTTGGTGGCTTGAGATGGTTTGCTTTGCTTGCTCTGTTTGCATGTGTGGAAGGGCAGTGCTGCCTCTCCTCCTATTCTTTAAAATATTTTCTTGGATGTTGCTGTTTTTCACCCTGTGTGAGACCCTGTCACCCTAATTGTCTGCTTTCTGTTTGTTTTGTTTGTTTGTTTTGGGGGGGGGGCAGGTTGGAAAGGATGGATGGAAGGGTTTCTAATCTTTGCTGGAATGTTCGCTGCACTTAAAATGACCCCTTTGCAGTGTCGGTTTCAAGGCTTTCCTGCTGGAAGTAGGTCACCATGCCACATGTTGGTTCACTAATGGCTAGTCTTTGCATGAATGTTCCCTTTCTGGTTGCAGCAGATGCCTTTTACATTGCAACAAAACTGTGTAGCATGTTTTGGGGACAAGTGGAACTCCATGCTGATGCTTTTGTGGTGTTCTAAAGATTTCGCATAATATTGTTGGATCAAGATGGTTTGCGTTGCTCGCTCTGTGTTTGCATGTGCACTGCTGGCCCCACCTACAGCTGGCCAGGCCCCACCTACCATTGGCCCCTCCCACTTCTGACCCTGCCCTGTGCCCCACCAGCCTTGAAACCCACCAGCTGCCACTGGTCTAATCAGGCTTTGATCCACATCCAAGACAAAGGATGACTGCACAGCCTGAGCCTAAATCAACCAGGGATGAGAGCGAGCAGGAATGCTCCTCAGGAACTCTATTTTGGCAGGTTTGGCATGGATGAGACACATAGGAGGCACCTCTTAGTAATGCATTCTCCTTGATTACTGGTTTTTGTGAAATAAAATCAACTGCAATGTCCTTTTGTGAGATACTGGTGCTCCTTTTCACAAAGCCTCCTTAATTTAATCAAACTGTTCTTGGTCCTCACACACCCACCATGCCCAAGGGGCAAACATTTGGCTTAAATACAGTCCCTTCAGAGTCTCAGTTAGTTCAGTCGGTCTTATCCTCTCAGACTGGCTGTTCTCACTGCTGCTGTTCTCACAGCTGCTACTGAAATCTCTACTGCTAATATCACTGCTACTGAAATCACTGCTGCTGAAATCACTGCCATACTGCCTTGCTTGCCCAGATAGAATACAGAAGGATACCTGATTGCGAGTTCTTCTGTCCATTTTGTTGTCCAGATAGACCAAGGGGTCTTGCCTGACAAGCGCTTAGGTGCCTATCTTCCTGCTGGTGTGTTCAGTGAACCCAGTGCTGTCTGTCTGGCCTGCTGTTCAACCATGCCAACTAAGTGGTGGGGGTATGGGCTTCGAGATCCTGTCACCTGACTACTGAGTAAGCATAAGGGAACTCCCACCTGTCTGCCTCACGGAGACATGGTTAGGCTCCCTTGCAACACTAGACAAGGCATCCCTGAGTGTGTGTGTTGAGTGGCTTGAGTGACTCAGTGGGCTAAACCCACAGAATTCTTCCCTCCTTGGATTGCTACTTCTCCAGTCCCCACTCCACCCTGAAGGCTCGTCCCCAGGCACTGCCAGCTTTTCTAATTCTCCTACAAATTACTATTACAGGGATGGGGACGTGCAGGCCTGGGTGGCCTGTAGCTAGTTTTTATTTGGCTCCTTTCCAGTTCCTGGGTCTGGCCCCTAGATCTATTTCCTACTGCCAAACACTGAAAAACAACTCAGAGTGAGGAAGCCAAGAGAAGGGCATGCACACAAAGATATGAGTTAGATCCATGGCACAGATCTATGATCTGGACCCTCCCCTTCCTCAGTAGGATGGCCATTGGTCCCGTTCTATACAGGACAGTCCTGCTTTTTTAAGAGTTTGTCTGTTGTTCTTTATTTACATGTTTTTGTCCAGTATTTTCCACATGCTGCCGGCACCGTCACTTTCTCTCCCTTGGAAGTCTTGATCTCATGGTTTCCAGGCAGGAACAGTAGTGTTGGCAGCATGTGGACTGGGAGGTGATCCAGCAATTCCAGCACTGTGTGTGTGGGGGGGTGGGGGGTGGAGAGGAGGAAGTGCTAAGGTTACCATAGTGTCTGGATTTTCCAGGACATGATCACTGTTTTTGATAGGGATGTTCAGAGTTCGGACTGAACTCGGTCTGTTTGGACATCCAAACCGAACGTCCGAACCGAACTCTCGACTGACCGAACAGTTTGGTCATGTTCGGATGAGTTCGGGGGCATGAAAAACATCTTTCCAGGGCCAAAACATAGGTTTCGGTTTTGCTATTTTTGAATGTTCGGCCAAGTGCGGCCAAACCGAACTCGGCTGAACCGAACCATCAAACCCCGAACTTGGGTTTCAAACCGAACGACCGAACATCCGAACCGTGTTGTGTTCGCCCATCCCTAGTTTTTGAATCACCCAACCCCATCCAGGTGGATTTTTTAAATATGGACTCATGGCCAGGATCTTTCCAGTACCATTGCATACCATTCCCCAAGCACTTGTTGCTCAGTCCTCGCTGGGGAAAGGAGCCCTGAGCCAGCTGCACTCTTCCTCCCCACCATGCCCCGTATTCCGGGGATGCATCAGTGGCCATGTGTTTCCAGGGTGCACCCCTTCAGGCACACCCATTCAACATCTGGGTGGCCCTCAGAGCTTGTACTAATTTTCAAAATAGCACACGGAGGGAAATGGTTCCCCACCCTTGGACTATCTATTTTAGGGCCTTATCTGTTTTATTCCCCAACATTTTATCACAAGTCTCCCAATTATCAAGTTTAATTAACCCCTAAAATCCTTACACTTTGACAATACTGAAGGATTTGACAAGTTTTTGGAGTGTCTGGATCCCAACCTTGTAGGACATTCAGGAGTTTCTGGATACCATCCCCTGGTCTAAAACACTGCTACACCCCTTCTTTTGATCAAATGACTATCAGGATGGGACTTATTTGAAATCCCTCAAATCCAGAGTAGACAGCACCCTCCCATCCTGCAAAAGCTATCCTTTCTACCTGTAGTTGACAGCCTGCATTTGCGCTCACTGCTGCCACCATCCTGTTGCCCAACCCTGGGGAGTTTTTCCTGGTGCAGTTGCTGCTGCCCAGCTCCAGCTGGGGCACCGCTGCTATACGTAGAGGTGAGGGGGCAGGAGAAAACCCAAGAGGCTTTTCTTTCCATACCTCAAGGCTGAAACCATTTGCCTATTTGTGGACAAGGAGAAGTGTAGCTCTGCCTGGTTGCTTTCTGCTTCCCCCTAGTGCCAGATGACTGTTACTGGAGGGAAAAATCACTCCAATTTAGCAACAATCCAACCAGAGTGATCTGGGAGATGGGATTTCAAGCATCCAGACCTTACTGGGGGAGGAACGCTCCCCCAGACCCCGAAAAATGGGATTTCCTGCTAAAAATGGGACACCTTGTAACCCTAGTGAGAGGCCTGTGCCACAATCACTGTTATTGAAATGAGTAGGCCTGGGTTGCTTGGAGGGACTGCTAATGTGGCAACGCTGTTGTTTGAGAGGAATTCAGAGGACTCAGGTTGGATGCAACACAGGCCAGAGTACAAGACTTAATAAAGCTCCACTTAATCAACATTCAGCTGCAGTCAGTGCCAAAGCAGTAGTGGCAGTGGCCGAGCTGTGAGTCCCAGGCAGCTGCTGTGCTTCAGGGAAGAGCCATGAAGTTGTGCATTTTTTACACAAGCCTGAAGCTGGTGAATGGAGGAGTTTAAGGTGTCTTCAGACCTGATCCTTCTGGAGTGTGATAACAACAGGAGCATTAAACTTTCACCTCCTTGGTGAACAAGATAGGGAGCCTCAAATCTCCCCAGAGCTTCATGCTTCACAGAAGTCGTAGGAGCCCACTGTGCTCTCGGGCAGAACAAAACTGAAGCAACTGACATTTTTCACTAGAGACTCACTAGAAGGGCAGGATCCTGTTGACTGTTACTGCTTTAGATACACTGGCTGTGATAGGACATTGAAAGGACTTAATGAGAGAGGATGAAAGTTCCAGAAGGCACAATACCCCAGAGAAAGCAGCAAGGAGAACAGGTGACCAGATTACCCTACCCATATTGTGACTAGTGCTGAAATTTTCAAATATATTATTCACATTTTTTTTTATATCCAGGTAAATATTTGCGAAACAACAAATATTCACATATTTGTTAAAACCACAGCTTTTCAGGGGGGGTTTCCAGCAAATTTTTCAGACGTTTAGTTACTGAATATCTGAACTGAAACAATCAGTAAACAAAATGAAAAAGCTGAAGTGAATATAGAAACAAAGCAGACATGATGAATAGTGTTTCACATCCACTTCGTCGGGTCTGAATCAAAGTAGGCAAATTCAAAGAATACCATATTTCACAGTGAACATTGATTCCAACTCTAGTTGTGACATGGATCCAGGAACTGCCTCAGGGCAGAGTGTGTGTGTGTGTGTGTGTGTGTGTGTGTGAGAGAGAGAGAGAGAAGAATGCATGCAGGAACTGCCTCAGGGCTGTGTGTGTGTGTGTGTGTGTAATAGGGTGTGACTTCCCAGGATAAGTCCCCACAGGATTATGTCCACAAAGTCACCTGCTCAAGAAAATTAGCTCTTAAATTTTTATTGTCTGTTCTCCACCATTTAGTCTCTATTGTCTGTATTGCCATAAAACAGTCCTCGGACACCCCGTCCCTAATCTCAGCTAGTCAGCAAGTCCCTGGCTGTTACACAGTCTCCAGTGCCAGGTGCAGTCTTTCTAGCCCTTAGGGTTTCTGGGAAAAGCACTTACCCTCTGGCTGCCAGCAAGCCTTCTGCTCAGGCTCCTGCTCTGACTGAGCACTGACTCAGCCTTATCTCCCCAGGGCTGGTCTCAGTCATGCCTAGCCCTAGCCTAACTGCTAGCCAAGTAGACACTATCCTGTGCTTCTGGCAGCATCTGCAGCTTCATTAGCACCCTCACTACATTGGTGCTACTCTCTTAAAGGGCCCATGGCCCACGGGGACCCTGCCCTATTACAAGTAGATAAAATAATTGTCCTGCACTAGGACAGCATTGCAAAGAATGTGACAAACCAGCAATTTCAACAGCATACACAGGAGCAGGCAGAGGTTCCAGAAAGATTTCTGTTAGTTGTCTTGCACGTCAGACAGTGGGGAAGACATTGTCACAAGGAGATACTGGACTACAGGTCTAACAAATATGTAAAAGTAAAGGTTAAACATGTATGTAATGTAAAAGCTGAGAACTGGAAACTCACTTCATGCAATGGAGAGAGACAAAGTCATGCCGGATGTGTATTCAGAAAGCCTAGTAACACCTCTTCAGAAACCAGACAGAGAACATTGAGTTGCAAATAGATCTCTTTCTGCCTATGTGATGAGAAGTACAGAGTCCTCCAGGCAGGAAAGTCAAACAAAGAAACCTGGAAAGATATTTAAGAGGAAGAGATCTTTTTACCTCTAGCTCAGTTGGGAGAAGAGAATTTGCTGGCTAACCAGCTTAAGGACAAAAAGTCCAGCCTTACTACATCTGGCTGAGGAATGGACTCAAGTTCATGGACTTTTTGTAGGGTACCATCTTAACGAGGGACTTACTCAGTACAGAGTAGACTAGGATTGCACTATTTACCTTTGTTTTATTTGCCACTCTATGTAAACAAAGGGTGATTTCAGACGTTACGGGGCCCGTTGGCCCCGTACCGAAATCAACCCATCCGTTCCCCGCCGGGGTCACCCCGTCACGCCACATCAGACGTGCCGGGGGGATCCCGGCGGGGAATCCGGGAGGGGGCGGGGCCACGCGGCGCAGCGTGTGGCCGCACGGCCCCACCCCCTCCACGCACCCTGCCGCCCGCCCTCCGAGGAGAC